>JAQBSW010006913.1:0-44931 GCA_029291075.1 Eudiplozoon nipponicum
TAACCATAGTATTTTACGGAGTAATTTGTTAAAGTTAGGGAGGCAGAATCAAAAAGTAATTATATAACATAATTTGCGGAGCAATAATCGATATTGTTGTATCGTGTTTCATGTGTGGTAAATGTACAAATTGAGTTTCTGATACACTTAATGTAAAACAGTATTACTGCAAACTGCCCATCTAAATTGTGCTAGAAATGGTTTACATACTTCCCGTCATAAACGATGATTGGTTGCGCGGGCAATGATAGTAATTTAAATCGGAGTTGCGATATTGATGTAAAAACCAAGCCCAGTATATTTATATTATTCAGTATATACTAAGCGCGTACAAAGTAGAAAATGCAATTTATCCAGTAAACAAGCTCGATTTTATTTGGAAATCAAGAATTTATTCCGCGTACGGGCTAGAACCAGGGCACATCTGCTTCGGAAGCTGTTGGTCTAATCACTGAACCACCCTGCCGCTCGATACACACTGTCTTCAGTTACATACTATCTAATGTTCTTTTTGGTTAGACTTGTCTGCGTTTGCAGCTTTTATTGAGTTACTTAAGATCTACATTTCCAACTAGTAACCTCAAACCCGTCATTATAAAACAGATACGACGCCATTGGGAAGTGGTATTGAATTGAGCATTCATATATTTAGATGAACATTGATTGCGCGAGTGATGATAATAATTAATTAAATCAAGGTTGCGATCTTGATATAAACACCTATCCTATTATGTAAATATATTTTTTCGGCATAAACTAAGCACGGCATAATGTAGGAAAGACTGTTCATCCAGTGGACTGGTTTAGTCCTAGTTTTATCGAGAATTTTTGTTTTTGACGGTGCTCGAACCTAGGCACGTTTGCTTCGGGATTTGTTGCCCTAACAACTGAACCACCCTTTTTAGTTTTATACTATCAAGTGTATTTTGGTTATTCTTTCCTATTGGTGGAACCTATATGGCATCTCTTTAGACTTAGAATTCCGACTAGCCACCCCAAATATCTCATTGTGAAGCAGACAACACGCTGTCTGGGGAAGCGGTATTGAATTGAATATTTCTATAATTAAACGACCTTTTGCTGCGCATGCGTGGGTAACAATTATGAAAATCCGATTTGTTACCTTTATATAACTACCATATCTCATTATATGTATACGTTTCGGAGTAGGCATTGCATAATATAGAAAAGTAGGTCCATTCAAGAGACTGGTTTCATTCGTCATTGGGTCTCATTATGTACTTTCCAGCATTTTCCGCGGACAGGTCTCGAACCTGGGTACGTCCATTTTGGAGTCTGTTGCTCTAACCAACGAACCACTCTACCGCACGCTAAACACAGTTTTCATTTATACTTTTTGATGAATTTCGGTTAGCCCTTCCTTTAGTTGGAACCTAGATGACATATCTTTCGGACTCAAGTTCCAACTAGCCACATCCAATCCGTAATTATAGAACACACCGCTTCCTGGCGAAGGGGTATTTAATGAAACATTTATATTATTAATCATTCATTGGTCTACTGCATTAGTTGACTTTACTAAATTATACAACGCTTAGTTTATATTGACATGTATGTACATACTGGGATTGGTGTTTCCATCATCGTTTTGTATTATTAATTCTAAATATATTGATTTTGAACACTTCGAAACATCGACTGATAAAATGAGCGTGTTTTGTGCCCACTGCGGTCTTTTATTATGTATTATCGTAAACATGCTATTGGTGCTAGTAATCAAGTCGCATCGGGTATGGATTCTGTTGATTTTTGACTATTTTTCTTCATATGGCATTTATTGTATTGGCTATTGCATTTCAGATTAGTGGTGAATAGATTTCAATTAATTAAAGTTTTTGGGTGTGATTCATCACATCACTGTTAAGTTAGGATCAGTACCAAGTATTGGCGTGTTTCAGCCGTTTCTTGGTCATCATGAATAGCCATATTGTTGGTACCCATTGCAGACTTGTCTTTGATTAATCCCTCTGGTCGAATTTTTAACTAATTTGTTACTAGTTGCGCATCACACAATACACAATTGCATATACATTAGTTAGTCGCCACAAACAGTACCTAGCTGTTACAAATTTAATTGAATGATAAAATGATTACCGCGAAATGCGATAACTGATATCGGTCAAAGCCAGAGTGCATGGATTTGCTGGAATACCAAGTGTTCAGAAATAGTTGTAATTATCAATTTTGGCTAACTTTTACATACATTGAAATCTATCGTGTTGGTACCATGCACCTTTTCGGCACCATAGTGTTCGTATCGGGTACTGTCAGAATAGCCAAAGTTTTGGTATTCATTACAGACTCGATATATATATATATATATATTGTATATAGTGCGTTGGCTTTGTAGTCGCATTGTCGAAGACTGTATGATGTTGACTTAACTACTGCAGGTTTACACATTCGTCTAGGAGATTGTATCGTCAAAAGTTTCTCACATTCCTTACCTAAATATATAGAGGGCAAAGGGCGTAATACCGGCTCCTATTGATGAGTCGCCAGTAAGCACGAAACGAATGTGCATGAGAGTATGCTTTCTGTTCATGCTGTCTTTGGTTCAGCCTTCTGGTCACAACTGAACTAATTTGTTACAAAGTGCGCACAACCTAAAATAAATACATGGACGTTGGGTTATTGATATTCGCCGAAATAATCTTGGAAAATGTTTTGAACTATATTGTGAAAACAAACGACAGCAGGTAAAACTAAAGACAGCATGAACGGAAAGTATAATCTCATGCACATTCGTTTCGTGCTTACTGGCGACTCATCAGTATGAGCCGGTATTACGCCCTTTAACCACTATATATTTGGTCGAAGAATGTGGAATAATAGGACGGTACAATCTCCTAGACGAATGTGTAAACCTGCAGTAGAGAAGCTAACATCGTATAGTCTCGACAATGCGACTTCAACGCTAACTCACTCTACATAATATATATACCGAGTCTGTAATGGATACTAACACTATGGATATTGTGTCAGTAACCGATACCAACATTATAGTACCGAAAAGGTACTAACACTATGGTTTCCGAGTCGGTACGTGGTACCAACCTGATGGATATCAATTAATGCTATAGTTCACCGAAATTGAGAATTACAACTATTTCTGACCACCTGTTACTCCAGTAAATCCATACACTCTGGCCTTGATCGATATCAGTTATCACATTTCGCGGTAAGCATGACATCATTCAATTAAATATATTACAGTTAAATACCTTTTGTTGCGGAGAACTAATATATATGCACAGACTCGGTATATATATTATATAGTGTGAGTTAGCGTTAAAGTCGCATTGTCGTAGACTTTATATGATGTTAGCCTCACTATTGCAGGTTTACACATTCGTCTAGGAGATTGTACCGTCCTATTATCCCACATTCCTCACCCAAATATATAGTGGTTAAAGGGTGTAATACCGGCTCCTACTGATGAGTCGCCATTCAGCACGAAACGAATGTGCATGAGATTCTACTTTCCGTTCATGCTGCCTTTGGTTTATCCTTCTGGTCACAACTGAACTAATTTGTTACTGGGTTCACAACACCTGATACATACTTGCATATATATTAGTTCTCCGCAACAAACAATATTTAACACTACAGCAGTGTCTACACACCACTGATATATTAATGCAAAACAAATTATTGGTTACTTCTTAAATGGTTGCGCTGTGCAAGCTTCAAAATGGTGAATCTTCGCGATTTGCGTTCGCGGTTTGTCGCTTTGTACTATCAGTTTTGCAAAGATCCGATTGATCACCATTTCCATGTACGCGTCTTGTTTTTTTGGTTAGGTGCGGATTCATTCCTTTCTTCCGAAAGCATCAACATCGTTCGTACTAACCACGTGAAATGAGGTACGCTCTAATCTTCATTGACTGGCGAAGTTTCGGAACGTTATTTCCCGTTCCATCATTAGGCATTTAATTACACGTACACAGTACACTGCTCACAAACACACGTGGTAACCTCGATCTGAAACAGTTCTCTTTATACAATTAAACAATAATTGATTGCGCGGGTGGTGGTAACAATTCTTTAAATTAAGTTTGCGAGCTTGAAGTAAACACCATATATATTCAATGCGGTTTGATCCGCGATAGTCAGTTTGCCGTCGTACTCTGATGATGATCAAGGAAGGTCGAAACGCGTCAGTGCGTTGCGGCTGGCGGCAGTTTTGTTATGTTGCTCGATGACTGGTTAAATACAATTGGATTGGCGTTTACTTCAAGCTCACAAAGTTGATTTAAAGAATTGTTACCACCACCCGCGCAATCAATTATTGTTCAAATTGTATTGCCTATATATGTATATGTGGTGAAAGACGCAAACAGTTAATGTTTGTGACTGCATAGAAATTGTGCAGCCGACATTTCCAGTCAAGTTCAATGTATGCGAGACTGCTAGGAGGTGAGAGCCGCATATCTAACTTTGATTTCCATATATATTCAATGCGGTTTGATCCTCGATAGTCAGTTAGCCGTCGTACTCTGATGATGATCATGGAAGGTCGAAACGTGTCAGTGCGATGCGGCTGGCGGTAGTTTTGTTCAACTTGTTTGTTGACACAAATTATGTGAGTAGTCTGCAATGAAACCATTTTTGACTCACTAATAGTTTTAGAAGATTAGATTGTACCTCATTTCAAATGGTTATTATGAAGGATGCTGGTATGTTCGGAAGAAAGGAACGAATCCGCCCCCAGCAAATAAGACAAACTAGACGCGTACTTGGAAATTGGGTTCAATCGGATATTTGTTAAACTGATAGTGAAAAGCAACAACCCGTGAACGCAAATCGCATAAATTCAACATAATTATATTACTGTTGATAATCAAATCACGTCTGAGTTGCCTCTTTAATGCGAAAGAATGTTAAATGAATTTTTTTTAATATTGATTTTGGAAACTTCACAACGTTGATTGCCAATGACGTTGTGGTCTACCACGCATCTATCTATTTTGCTGTTATGTTCTACAGGTAGCTGTAACGGTTATTACTAAGTGCTACAAATGAATTTCACATAATTAGGTTCTATTTCCAATAATAATTCCACATGTATACGGTGTCTCACATTAGTTGGTGTCCTTCATTAATGAAACACTGCAAGCACAAAATGCATGTATAATTCATATTTTAGTCTTTTTTCTTCCATTATTTATATCACCTGAGCAGAATTGCGAAACTGGTGTTACAGTTTGTACCCTTGTGTAAATTATTTTCGAATTTTCATCAGAGTCATCTTCAGTAGATTTTCTACGAGAAAAAGGTACATGTGCAAAATAAAAGACGTTCAGAATGAGTCTCAATAATACGATTAGAACTGATTCCTTATTTAGTAGGCAACTCATTTGAAATTTGAATTATATACAGTGAAGCGAAACATGTATGTTGTGACTTTTAAAATGCAACCTGAATATGGTTTCGATCGGAAAAAGTTGTAAATTTACTAGACAAATTTGTTAGGTACAAAATCAAATTAGTTATCGCATTCATCTGTTGTAGATAGTGAACAAATCAGAGACAAAAATTTTAAAACACCCACAATTCTTCGAACGACCGAATACAAAGCTCACATTTGAGGTACGCGTCTGTCAGATAACATCTGCTAGTGGTATCTTTGATTTTAGCTAATAAATGCACACGCCTGTCTGTTTAGAGTAAATAATTTTAAAATTTAAAACAAACTTCGCCGTTTCAAATTGATTTTGGAATTTGAATGTCCTCGTCGCCAACTCCCTTTTAATTATGCCGACGATTCGAATCTTTCGTGTTGCAGCTCTCTACTCTTTTTGTTCAGTAAAGAACCAAAACATGACAGTCTTACTGAAGGTAAAATCTTATCGGAATGATACACAAGATTGGATAAATTCACTCATTTGGTAGCATTTAAAATCGATAGTCTGATGCCATGAAAATATCACGAAATAAATTTCTAGGTTAGAAGCTGCACTTTGTTCTGCTTTGTTCTCCTCATATGTGTTAAACTAACGCCTTTTAGGTGTTAGTCTTCAACTAAGCAGCTCTACTGTCAATCTTGGTATAAAACTTTTTGTTGTCCATCACTTTCTGGAGGTACCCGCACTGCTAACAGAATAATTGCTAGATAATAGCAGTGCAAGAAACCTGGTCTCACATATGCTTGAGCAATCTGACTAATCAATTTACTCCACATTTAATTTGCTATTTCGTGTGCTGCGGTAGGTGTTGTTGTCATTGTTGTTGTTGTTGGTTGAAGTTTGAATGTTGCAAAAATGTAGAGTGACATAATTTGAATCAAATTGCACCTCGTCACTTGCAAGGCCTTAATTAATTTAAACAGTTAATATATATGCAATTTTATAACGTTAATAAATTTGCTTCGCGTAGTCAATTAAGAAATAGCCTGAGTCTGTTACACATTTGTCTTGCATACCTATATATTTTTGATCTTGAAACAGACCTACTCATGTACGAAACGAGCCTTGTCTCCCACGCTAAAACACCTAGGGCCGAATTGTTGATTAAACCGGGCTTCTATGGAATCATTTGAGGACCTGATAAGCCTGTTTTTTGCGTCTTTATTGCGTATATTACTTAGAATAATGAGTTACAATCAAGAAAATAGCGGCACTGGAGTCTGATATATTTCACTTATTGGTTAATTAGGCTTATGTAATCTCTATGAGGACAAAAACCGTTTGTCTTGACTTGCATTGATTGTACTACTCAGAACAGCACATTAGATAATTGACTGCCTTGCAAAACTCCGAATGATATACCGGAACGTTTGCAGCTGCGCAAACAACTTCCTTTAAATGTAGATTTTAAGGGTGGCGTACCTGGGAAAATGTCGGTTCATATGAGGCATGGAGGATATACGAACGGCAGCATCAACAGATTACGGGTTGTAATGACACATGCACCACTTTTTTGCTTGGTACCCAGCAATGCAAGCCAGAAATGTGTCTCTGGCCAACTTTAAAATTGTTCATTTAGTCCCAGATTATTTTAACTTCTCCGCGTTCGATTTAGTGCGCAATAGTGGAGTTTACTGACGAGTAGTCATTAAGTGCGGCACACGTGTGTCACTGGGATCAGACTATCCGCTCCTTGTGGCTTCGGTATACTCTCGTGATCCTATATGAGATAGCCTTCCATGCCTATTTTAAATGTGTGTGCACGCTAGTTCTGCGCAACCGAGAATATGTAAACTTCATTTGAACTAAATCTCGACGTTTGTTCACGTTAAATTCATTTCAGAGGTAATATTTCAATTAATGATCTTGAGCTATGTAATTGTTCGTAAAGTTTAAGGGCACGCGCTCTTTAATCAATAGCCGTATCAGATATCACCGTATCATGTTAACTTGGAAATTGACGGAAATAGAATTATGGGTCTCGTTATGTCCACTGGAGGTTTTAAAGCAGTCAGAATTGGTATATCCTTCTGGTCACAACTGAACTAATTTGTTACTAGTTTCGCAACACCTAATACATACTTGCATATATATATTAGTTCTCCGCAACAAACAATATTTAAGTGCATTTGAAATCACTCATTCAAATTACACACAAGAAGGTTTAAATACCATTTTTTAAGAGACGTCTATTCCTGACCGTCAATAAAGTTTTGCATATGGGTTACCGATACAGCCTATAAAGTAAATCAAATAAATACCAATTTGAAGACGGGATTAAACATAGGACGGCATTGGTAGCTGAATTACTCGATAGCAGCATAACATATGAGTGGTCTACAAAGCAAGCTGGGTTTCGTTAAATTTCTAAAATAAATCAGGCTATGCTCATCTGTCAGAAAAACATTTGACTGGTTTCTGCGCAGATAGATCTTCATGCTGTGCTAAGACACAATAGGCTTTTTAAAGCTTTTATTAGATAATGGGCGACTAGAGAAATTTATAATTACACACTTGTTAATTGTAAATCTAAAGTGCTTATCTTTAGTATGGATTGACTTAATAGAAGTCCACGTAAGTCTACATTAGTTTTATATTAGCAAAAATTTTGTGAAAAATTATGTAAATCTTCAGGTTGTGTTAGTAAATTTCACTCACAAATTATTAATTTGTATATTTATTTTCACGATTACTGAATTGAAGAAGGAATGATGAATAATTGCTTCAAGGCTATTTCAATTGAATAACACTTACCCTGGCAACGTGGTGTCTGTTCTGTTGGAACTTCAGATCTACAGAGCTCCATAAAAAGGAAAGGCTAAACATGAAACACTAGTTAGTATATAACTGCGGCAGGATGGCGCAGTTGTTAGAGAAGCAAATTCCGAAACTGACGTGCACAGGTTCGAGCCCCGACTGCGTCAAATCTCTGGACAGTTATTGAAGAGTTACCAATAAAGACAAAACTGGTCTACTAGATAAATTTACTTTACTCCATTATACAATACTTAGTTTATACTGACAGTTATGTATACGTATATATAACTGGATTTGTGCCTATAACAAGATCGCAAGCTTGATTTAAATAACTGTGATCACCGTATGCGCAAGCATGTTTAATTAAAAAATAATGAACTAAATACCACTTCCCCAGGTAGTGTGGCATCTGTTCTAAAAGGAGAGATTTTGTGTGGCCTGTTGTTGCCCTATGCCTAAAGAGATCCTATATGGGCTTCATCGGAAGAAAAGTCTAACCAAAATCATATGTTAATGTGTAACTGGAAATTGGGTGTAGTGTGCGACAGGGTGGCTCATCAGCGAGGGTAACTAATTTTTTGAAGCAGACGTGCCCAGATTTGAGCACTTTACGTGGTAAAATTTCTACACAGTACATAAAGAATTCCGTTATAGACGAAACCGATTTACTAGATTTACAACCATTTTTATATTACATAAAACATAATTTATATTGACAACTATATATATATATATATATATATATATATATATATATATATATATATATATATATATATATATATAGTAGGATTGGAGACTATATCAAGATCGTAAACTTAATTTAAATTGCTTCAGGAATTATCATCATCACCCGTAAAATCAATGATTGCTTAATTTTGTATCGTATATAACTGTCGCGGAAGCAGCAAATATTCGTATTCATGACTGCTTAGAAAATGTGAAGCTGGAAGTTATAATCAAGTTGAATGTGCTAAAAAAATAGAGATTAGAGCCACAAATCTAATTTCGGCGTTCCTTGTATATGCATTGGAGTTCCATTCCCATTAGTCAGATTTTCGTCGTGCTCTGATTGCTAACATAGAAGGTCGAAACGGGTCAGCACACGTGACTGACGGATATTTTGCCAAGTTTTACGACTGATTAGATAAAACGGATTTGTGTTTTAACAAAAAACGTGAATGATTGAAGCGCTCCTGTACATGAGATTGACAATTGTTTTGTTGTGATGTAGTTAGCTAAAAGATGGGATTTGTGCTTATCTCAAGTCTACAAATATTTGATTAATTTTTATCATCCTCCGTCGATTAATGATGGTTAATTTGAAAAATACTGTAAGATTGTAGCGAAAGCTGCAAAGAAACCTATGCACAACTCTGCATAGGAATTGGGAGGCCGATATTCCTATCAAGTGAACTGAATATGAGACAATTAAGTACGAAAACCGCATTTCAGCTTTCCAAAACCATAAATTAATTACAGTTTGATTCTCGTTAGTCAGTATTCCGTCATGATCTGCTCATGAACAAAACAGATCAAAACGCATCAGAAGGCGCGACCAATTGTAGATTTGCAACGTTGTACGATTGGTAATCAAATGACAGATTTGAAAAATATTTCATTTCAATGTAGTTTATTGACGAATTACCCTATAAAGTCGCGCCCTTGGTCTGAACGATTAGTTCAATCAAACAATTAATTTAATCTCGAAGGTCGGAGACCAATTGAATAAACGGTATGAACGGAAAATTAAATTGAGGTGAGTGGGAAATATTTTTATATTGACGTCAGAATTGCCTGATGGCAGCAACGAAATAATGGCTTAATTTAGGAGATTGAGATTTATTCAAATATTTCATGTGAAGAAACCTATAAAAGATTAATTCTTGACTAATGAGCTTCCCTTTATTTATACCCAGACTTCTTACTTTGTATGACAATAAAGTGCTTTTCACTTTGCGCTGGGGAATTCTTCAACATATGCCTGTCGAAAATGAGTAGATTGAAGACGCCTCTACTTCAGAGGTGTGGATCCCTATGATTCCTCGTTCTTGCTTTCGGTGATTGATACCTTAGACGTACAATATTTAGATTGGTCTGGACTAGTTGTGTAGTTAGTAATGTAAAGTTAGCTATTCCATTCCTCATTAATAAGTGTTCCAGTAATACAGAAAGTGTGCAGTAACGGAATGATAATGTAGTATTTTTCGCTTTTCAAGCAATACTTGAATTATGGATTTACTGGAGTAACAGGTGTTCAGAAATAGTTGTAATTCTCAATTTTGATGAAATTTAGCATACACTGAAATCAATTGTGTTGGTACCATGTGCCTTTTAGATACGATAATGTTGGTATCGAGTACTGACACAATAGCCACAGTGTTGGTACCTTTTACAGGCTTGGTATATATATTATATATATAGTGAGTTGGTTTTGAAGTCGCATTTACATGAAGTTAGCTTTACTACTACAGGTTTACACATTCGTATAGGAGATTATACCATATGATTTTCCCACATTCGACATCCAAATATAGTTGATTGTATTGGAACCAGATATTACGGAATATTTGGTTCCAACGTCATTTTCAGACAAGCAGCTGATGGAGGGCTTCAAAATGAAGGGACAAGTGAGAACTTACCAATCAAAGCCAACCTGGAGATATATTTGTGTGTTAGTCTATTTTGTTTATGCTCTCGACATGGTCAAAATATGGTCTTTGGGCCGTAATTCATGTTACCTAATTCCTGTTCATTAGTAACTTTGGAAAGTCAAAAATCAGCAATTTTTAAATAACTAGCAATTAATGTGTGCCAAATCAGAGTTAAACACATTTTAATCATTATAATTATTCCTTTTAAAGCATCAGGCTTCTGGAGCAATCGTTCCATTGTTGTATTAATTTACGCAATAACGCGTTACATTTGTTTGCTTTTTCTTGTGAAGCTTCAAAGATTTACTAGTTGGAAATAAATTTTACTTCGATTGATCTCTTCTCGTGAGTCTTAGTTTATTTAAATTCTAGTTCACTTACTCTAAACTTCTATGCAGTCTCTTTTGATTAATTGTCTCTTGTCATTGCAGTTTCATGGAATTTGGATCAACGCCACCTGTTAATTTTAAGCATGTGAAGCAGCCAAAGTTTGGGTATTTTCGAAATATTATTTGGGACGCAATCTACAGCCTTTTATTGGCTACTGGAATATCAATACATTCTGACCATCTGCATAGCTTCCTTTGGTTCAAAAACCAGACAAGAGCTCTGCACATGGCTATCGTTATTCCGCGCCTTTCTGTTGAAAATATTGATGGCATCACTGCAATAAAAATAACAGTTTGAGCTTATTTTCCAACTAATTAACAATGTCGATGTTAAGTATAAATATATTTTCAATAAGTTTTATTCCAAAATATTTGTCCTCGTAAAATAACTTCGTAGATTACGTCGCAGATTTCTTCGAGACTAATTTTTATGTTTTGGTTTGTCACCCAAATAAGCTATATTTTTTTAATAAGAAGCAAGAATATTTAGGCAAATATTAAATCTTTTTAAACATATTTTCAAAGAAAGAGATCGAAAAAAATTTAGATTTGTTTAAGAAAAAAGTAAAATTAAATCTGTGTGAGGAAAACAGCTTCAAGTTGCACATGCTTATTTTATTACGTGGGTTACATTCCACATTTATTCATGATATTCTGTGTGTGTGTTTATGGACTAGGATTGTTAATGAATTTGTTGTGTAAAATCATATGTTCTGACGTGGAACAAACACTGGTTCCATTATAATAACTGTTGCTAACAAAATATCAATTCACTAATAAGTAGAAAATCTAAAGCGATGGAACGAAACACATTAACTGGACTTGAATCATGACTTAGGCAGCTTTGGGTTTAAAATTTTAGATGCAATTTAATGAGTAGCGGCTGGAAACAGTATTACCAAACAGTAAACTTGTTAAAGTATGGGATTTGTGATTATCCAACGTCCACAAATTTGATAAATGTAGAGCAAAATCACTTTATAAATTCTTCAAAATACAAAAAACAGAAATAGTTACGTATGGAAGAACAAAACGAAACAATAACATTTGAACCGAAATTTGCAATTTCAACATTTGAACACTACAACGTTTGGAAATTGCCATATTGCGAACAGTTCAAGTAAAGCATTGTCACACATTTGAAAAGAGGCATAACTGCTTATAGTTACATAGAGAGAAATTTGCAGGGAGCGTAAATCTTTTTTGCATGTCATTCATCTAAATATTAGAACGGTGCAACTAAAAACGAAAAGGGTGATGATCTCTTTTGTCATTGTGTTTGTACATAATATGAAAGACTTTTTCAATTGAAATCAGTGTGCAATTTACATATGGTCCTATATTATGATGCATATGGTAAAGTACGAATGGGAATTCTACTGTTTTCGTTGGTCAATAAAAAAAACTCTACATACTTAGGCACACACACATATAAGCCGAAAAATTTCTAATAATTTGTTTAAAAGTACACTACAGATTTAAATATATCACCCATTATATTTATTACATTATCAAAACAATACAATAAGCAAAAAAAACTATTACTGTAAAAAATAATTACCAATGTCGGTCACTTTATGTAGGTGAGCTCAGGTTATCTAGACAACTGAGGCATAACTTGCCTTCATAATAATACGCTTATATTTGAAGATCACGTTTTTATGAGTATAATCAACAGTGGAATTATAACACATTCTTTCACATTGTTGGAGCCGTTTGTAGATTTCCTGACGTTTCATGTTCTTATTTTGGAACACATCATCAGATGTATCCTCATATTCAGGAAGTCCACTAAAGGTTCCAATACCTCGGGCAGATGTGTCATACTTAACAATGGAACTATAAAATTATTAGTAGTCTGATAAACTTTAAAAAAACCAGGCAATAATAATGTCAAAAGCTGAAAACCAACGCTATTTTGATATATACAAAACAATAGAACTGTTGCACCAATTTGGTCACTGTCCATGTGTTAGGTGTGGAAAGTCTTATACATTTAAAAATGAATAATCCGGAGGTAAGACGAAAGCTACCTTGCGACAAGGTAAATTCTATAAACACCTGCTTGTCTCGCTTGCATGCAATAATTTCTCAATGGTATAGGCAGTTTATCTTAAATGAACTATGTGAGAATTACCTATGAAATTATTTATATATTTATATTTATGTAACGAAATACCAACCATGTGATTGATTCAGGAAAACTATCAATGTTGAATGAAAGCAGACTTCAGCCACAGCCCATTTTTAATATGTTTTCAGTCGAAATCTAATAATATGGCTCAGTTTAACACAGGCAGTGTTTAAATAAAGCCGTAATTTTTAGATAATCTTATTTTGTCATTTGACTACCAGTTATTTGGCAGGTGTGACTGTAGAACAGCCGACTGCGTTGGCAGATGAAACTTCTTGTTTGCATGCAGCAACTCCATTTCAGACATCCTGTCTCCCAGACGAGATGCGTTGGAACAGGCGCTCTTCTGATTAAAACGGAATACGTTTGAACACAGTTCAGACGGAATTGCAGAGATGGGCGCGTGGGATGGTGTAAACGAAAGTAATGGTTGGCAGTCTGTTGCATGCCCCAAATGATCTAAATCTGAGTTTGACCATAAACTTGTCGGAGATGCAATTGATTTGAAAGACCTTAAATCTGATTGAAATTTATTCTTAAGTATGTTTGAAGAGGCAAAAGGTGTGGTCGTTGTAGCTTCATGCTCTACTGTAGGAAACGAGGCACCTAGTAAAGCAGATGGCATCGAACCAGCTGTGGTACTTGTAAACGCTGAGGTATATGAGGCTGACTTAAAAGGAAGGTTAGGGTGTAACGAAGCGGGTTCTGTTTGTTTAGTTGATTCTTCTTCCGACAGCCTGTTAGCGACGCTGTAAATACTGTTGTCCTGACCATTTGAGTTTACTCGCATAAGATTTTCCGGAGAGTGAGAATGCAACAGAGTCCTAGTAAAGTTCAGCTGAGCTGTTGACACGGGCAAGGAGGTCAGTTTTTTATCTTCGTGGCTTCGACGTAACGCGGACATGGCTGCCGCTATCAAAGCGGACGGATTTTGAGCGGTAAATCTGTCGATATTTTGCTGGTTAGAAAGTGGTTTATGATAGCTTGCTAATTCTCTTGCAAAGCGACACCCACTGTCTGTCTGATTGCTTGTCATATCAAGATTCGTTGGCAATTTTTCTGCCGTAGGTCTGTTCTTGTCATCCAACGATGGTAGTGTTAACCGACACTGTTCGGAATAAAGTAAGTGATTAGGAAGAACTTGACTTGATTGAGATAGAAGAGGCGGTGAGAGTAACGGCGGTGGAAGGTGTGTGGATATAGGCTTTATTGGCGAAGAAAAGGCAGTTGGACCACTACCATTGTCAATACAGTCGTTTGAGCCAATCAGGGAACGCTGGAATGCGCTTTCTCGACTATTCCCATATCCAGGACCATAACTGCTGCTGCCACTGCTGTTACTGCTATTACTACTCTGCGAGGCAACTTCGTGCCTAACTTCCTTATGATGTTGAGGAACAACGGTGGGATCATCGCTTTGTGGAAGACTAACGCTGTTTGTCATACGAGAGATTAAGGACATCTTAATATCAACGCCGAATCTTGTCATCTGATCGTCTGCATGCTTGTTATCACCGTATACCAGCTCCTTTGATTTACAGCTCAGATTATAGTTTGGAAATTGTTTTTCTGGTGACATTAGCCTATCATTGTATTGTTTCATTCTTGTTTCCATGTCGGGTCTCAAAGGGAATGCGGTATTAGAACTAGATGCGTTGGCCAATTGCTCTGATCGCAAGTTATCTGGCATTGCTAGAGACGTTGAAGCCGTTGGTAGGATATTTTGCATTCGAGACAGCAAAGTTGAATCGATATTAATATTACTGTTAGATTGTGAATCACTTGTTTTTCTAAAACAAGTCATACCAGGTGATGTCAAAAGATTTTGAGTTATTAAATTTTGATTGGCAGAAATCTGCGATGATGATGATGACGATGATGATGATGATGATGAACTGTTGTTTAAATGCACGTTTTTTGGTTGAATTTGCTGCTGTTGTTGCTGTTGATGAAAAATTGATGCCGCTGCCATCATACTGGTTAGGAGTTGTTGGTAACTAGTTACAGAAGTCTGATTGAGCCCTATACCGGCCGAATTATCGGGTGACGCTTCATGAGATTTTTTTGTCACAAAGGGGAGATTTGGCCATATATTTGGCAATTTATGTGCCATATTGGGTGGAGAATTTTGTTGCGAAACGGTGTAAGGTTGGGGCTTACAAGTGTCAACCGTGGGTTTTTGAGACAATAGACAAGAAACTTGCGACTGATAATGATCCTGATATTGACTTTGTCTGTCATGACTGTAATGAGCAGCAACTGGTTGAGCATAGATTTGGTTATTGATGGCCTCATCGTGAGAGACATTATAGTTGGTCTGGACATTTTTAACATCTGGACTGCGGACTGAACACTTGTTCACCATTGCCTTGTTGTAGCTCAACAGCTGGCTGATCACTCCCTCGTACCATGTAGCCAGCATACCTGAGCAATGACTGTTGTCACCAGGCCTTGTAAGTTGGCCGTGCCCAATGAACTCGTCAACTTTTGCACTGTTGGCTAATGCTGTGGAGTGGTCGTCTACCTGGTTGAACGTTTCATTCAACTGGTGTTGCACAGTATTTTGCGGACTATACTGTTCTTGCAGCTGTTGAAGATCGTATTTTTGATCCGCTGGCGATGCTAAATCAAAGTCTTTCAGTCGTCTCAACTTTTTACAGCTTTGTTGCATTTGCATTGGAATTACGGCCTCGGGTGCAGTAGATGTCGTGTCAGTCAGAACGGCATGCCTTGCTTGCATTATACTACTAAACAGCGAAGTTTGCATTAGCTTGCGTTGTACATCTTCCGTTGATTTGATAGTAGCAGCTAGGTCGGAATGACTTTGTTTCATGTTATTTGGATTGGGACGGTGATGATATTGGCCAACACCGTTTGAGCCTATCATAGAATTTGACAACGACATAACTGACGCCTGTAGAGGAGACAATTGGTTCGTGAACTGACGTGACGGAATTGACGAGTTCGTGCTGTTACATGATGCTGAAATATTCGTTACAGAAGGATGGTTTTGATGGGCAATTTGTGTGATTTCTACAATTGGAGACGCACAATCACTAAGCGAAATTGTTGAGGCTGGTGTGGTAGATCCTAGAAGGTGAACGTTATGATGACTTTGATGGCTGTTTCTTCTAGAGTTATTACTACCCGGAGTAGATAAAAGAGGATGATTGGTGATCGGATCGATGGATGGCGGGGAGCCACTCTCATCATCACCCCCACTGCTAGCTAAACTGCCGTTTGCTGTGCTGCTGCTTCCTCCACCTGTGGCACAAGGTAGGAGACCCGCGCTGGAACCAGTTCGTGAGCATGATCCGCCCAAACTGTCACGAAATCGGCTTGTTTCATCAAAATTAGTTATACCAATCGGAGTAACATTGCCACCTGCTGTTCCTCTTCCTCCGGACAAACTGCTCAACAACGACGGACTCCCGATGTACGGTCTTTCTGGTGTTGACTTTTGCTCGGTTATGCCTGAGTGTGCATTAAATCCATGCGGTTGTTGGCGCTCGACTACCGTGGTTAACTGTGCACGACAATCTTTTCGATAACCGGATTTCAACCGGATAGCATCTGTGCTATCATCCTGGTTAACGTGGGCGTTCTCCTCGTAGCACACCACTTCCGGATGAATTTTGCGGAAATGCTTTTTCAAGTCGAAATTGCGGCAAAATCCCTTATTGCAAACGGAGCACTGAAATGGCTTTTGTTCTTTATGCGTGTGCATGTGGAAGGTTAAATTATAGATCTGGTGAAAGGCTTTATGACAAATATTGCACTTGAACTGTTTTTCGGCACTATGAGTAAGCTTGTGATTCTTGTAGTTGCCTTTCTGATGGAAACCCTTGCCGCATATCTCACAAGTGAACGGCTTGAACCCTGAAGATTTAATTGAAAATGTTGAAAAAAGAAACATTAATATATGCAACTATGTTGAACGTCTATTATTATAATCAAGGTTGCGGTCTTGATATAAGCACCTGGCCCATTAATTACTTACATATGTCAGTATAAACTAAGAATTGTGTAGTGTATGAAAGGCAATTCATCCAGTAGACCGGTTTCGTCCTTATTGGGAACTCATCATTTATTGGCCAGAATTTGCCGCTGACAGGGCTGGAACATCGTTTTTGTTTAGAAAAATGCTTCTACTAAAATGTGAATTATTTTATTAGACAAGGCGTCTTAAAATACAACATCTCACTTATTTCTCTATGTAGGTATGGCTTGCTATAAGCTATGTAATTTTTTGACAATCAGAATTTACCTGTATTATAAGATTCGCACTTACCTTCTTTGTCAGATTCACCCTCTTGAGGTGAAGCTTATAATAAACAAAATTGAGTACATGTGACTGACAGTAATTTTGTTATTATTTTGCCAATGATTAGGTACAAAGGGATTGGTTTTTATATGAAGCTCGCAATCTTGGTTTAAATAATTTTTATTACCATCCGCGCAATAAATGGTTGTTTTTTATATTACGTATATGCATTTGGTGAAATCTGCTAATAGTTAATGTCTGGGACTTCATAGAAATTGTGTAGCTGTCATTTCCCTTTAATTACACAGCATGCAATACTACTAGTCGTAAGAGCCGAGTAGTTAAATTTTCTTTCCTTGTATATGCATTGCGATTTGATTCTCGCTAGTTAGTTTACTGTCGTGCACTAATAATGATCATGGAAGGTCGAAACGCGTCAATACGTGCAACTGGCGGTAGATTGTCTATGGGATTTGTATTTATACCAAGCTCGTAAACTTTACTCAACGAATCGTCATTTTCGTGATTATTTTCGATTGCTCATTATTATTATTTAACAACGTCATAATTTTGAAAAAGAATAATACGTTACCGCTTCATGGTTAAATCTATGGCTAACCAAAAGAAGAAAACAATATTGACCATTTAGTGCCTTTATTCTATTCCAGAAAGGACTATAAACCTAAAATGAAACTGTCTGCAAATACAGGTAAGATACCAAATTATAAAGTAGTGTTCTAAAGTGCACATTGAGTGGTGTTTGATCTCAGCTGCCACCTGTATTGCTGATCTTTGGGTTTCATTTTACAAATACGTATAATTTTTTCATTGTACTTTCCTGAACTTGATACACGTTTGGAAAGTAAAATCAAATGATCAGCAGTGTAAATTAGAGTGACTACTGAATTTTAGAATATTTAGTGCTTCTACTCTAGTATCCAATTACTCCAACCATGCTTAGAAGACGAATTAGACTGAAAGGAAGACTGCTAACTTCAAGAGCCGCAGCTCAAATATCGAAGCAGTATGAACGTAAACTATGGTACGATTACCGTTGCTCATTGTTACACCGTATTCTGGTGACAGAGAAAGTAAATAGGAATGGATCTCTACGTATAATTGACACCATTTTTAACTTTTCTGTGCGTAAGAAATATTGTATAAGATGAGAACATTCTCAATTTGACTTTTCCATGTGAGAATAATTGGCAGTAAACTCTGGGGAAGAATGCCGCTTTGTACAATAGATTACCTTTCAATATTACCTCCCTGAAATAGTTGTCAGGTAAGTTATGAGGACTAAAATATACAACAAGTGTCCGTCATAATGCCATTGCATGGTCTATTCTGCGTGGATACTAACAAATTTTAATCAGAACATAATTTTGTGGACATTGGTCTTTCAGAGACACATGATGTCAAAGTTAACATGTCAATATGCTTTTCCGGTGCTTTGTACCCAATTAGAGCCTAGTTTGTAACTAGACTCATGCTCACTTAATATGCACAATCAATAGAAAGAAAATATTCTTAGTGACGGACAGACATTTAAAGTATTTCTTAAGTGTAAGCGAGACAAACTGACTGGACGGGTTTACAAGACAATATTTTAAAAAATACTTCAATAAATATTTCAGTAAAATGTCCCTCAAAAGTGTTGAACGTAATTAGATAAAGCGATGAATTTATACTTTAAATATAACATCAGTATATGTATATATACATACATATATATATATATATATATATATATATATATATATATATATATATATATGCGTGTTGATTTAAACAAGTGTGCAAAAATATATTTTATTATTAGTCCCACATAAAATGACTTTCTTCAGTCTGGTGTAATTCAGTAGAAATAACAGTATGCACGTAAACTTCCTTAAATACTGAGCGCTCAATTGCTTTTTTGGATTGGATTCAGTCCTTGTACTGGATACTCAGGTATAATTAATATATGATATGCGAAATTAATCTTTGTTATACAAAATCCTTTCCCTAGTTATAGAAGCTGAAATGGTGTTAGGTTTACAAATTAGCAATTATTGATTGCGCGGGTGGTGTTAAAAATTATTTAACTGAAGTTCGTCAAATTGAGATCAACATCAATTCCAAATTATATATATATATATATATATATATATATATATATATATATATAATTCAAATAGAACCAGAATCATATACCGTAGTCAGCATGAGCGGGAGATTTTATCACATGTAAACACGCGTTTCGTGCATACCGGCGACTCATCAGTAGAATACGGAACTACGCCCAATGCCCACTAAATAATTTTTCAACAAATGTGGGACAATAAGGCGTAGCAATCTCTTATACGTATGTTTATTCAAGCAGTAATGGAGTTAGCCTTTTATAAAGTTTTCGACAATAAGAGATCAAAGGCAACTCACTAGATATTATATGTATGGAGCCTCAAAGATTACCAAAACTAAGGTGGCCGAATAGATACACGGTACCAAGACAGTGGCTTTGAAGATATGCTAAATTGAGAATTACAACTACTTCTGATCACCTATTACACCAGCAAATTTATACACTCTGGCCTTGATCGATATCAGTTATCATATTTTGCGATAATCATGAAATCCCTCAATTACAGCGTCAACCACGCAATCATTATTCATTTACCACCTATTTGCGCGATAGAATAAATGCCTCATAAATTATACTGTTTTAGAAATTCCTACCGGATTTTCATTTTTCACGAATATGTATACAACTCATTATAGAACAAAATAATGTGTTACAAGAAAGCGTCGTAACCTCAATCACGTACCTTGGTGGATGCGAGAATGCGTGTTCAGCGTGGAGCTCCTGTTAAACGCTTTTCCACAAACTTTACAAACATGCGGCTTCTCCGTTGTATGAATGATCTTGTGCCGACAAAGTGTACTCGCTTGACGAAATCCTTTATTGCATACCTTTTCAACAAATTGAAAGAATACATAAATTGAATAAAAAAATATTCAAATTGTGATTATCTGTGTAAAGAATGCAATATGTGCTCAATTTGCCAGATTGCAGCAAACCAATGCACAACCTGCGAAACTCACTATCAACTAAGAAGACGTTCTACATTACACAGTCTTCTATGAACGCATGTTAATGGACTCAAATTGACGAAGTTAACTATATAGTCGAAAACAAATGTCTTCCATTAGACCCACCGTTAAATTGAGCTGTATTATTGATTCTACTGACACACACACACATACACACACACATACACACACACACACACACATATATATATATATATATATATATATATATATATTTATTTATTTATTTATTTATTTATTTATTTATTTATTTAAACGATGGTGGATTGCGCAGAAGGTGATAACGTTTGTTCAAATCAAAGTTGCGAAATTTATATTAGCTGCAATCCAATTAGGAACACATTTTTTACACAAAGCATAGATTATGCGGAAAAGTGTACACATAATGGGATTAGCAGTCAGATGAAACTTGCAGCTTTGATTTAAATACTTGTAATATAATTAATCAGTCGTTGACTGCGCGGGTGGTAGCAAAAATTTAACATGGCCGAGATTTGAGCCAGAAAGCGTTTGATTTAGATCAATTTCAATCATCATCAACAACTCTGAAGCCCGCATTGCATGCACTATTCCTTTGTTAACCAACTTAGGTTTTCTAGACTGTCTTTTCTTCAGCTGGATCCTCATAGGTATCGTTTCAACCTAAAGTTCCAACTACACACCTATCATTGCAAGACAGACACACTGAGGAGGAAATTATTTGTAATTAAAAAATAATACTAGGATTTGGTTTCTAGTAAACGTTTCCAGTAGAACCTAAACATTGCGTAGGGAAGCAAATGCAGTAAATCGACCAGACGGGTTTCTTCCTTTTACAATAATCAAGTTTGCGCAATTGATATTAGCATCTGACTCATTATGTACATACAATTGTCAGTATAAACTAAGATTTGTATAGTGAAGAAAAGGAAATTCATCCGCTAGACCGGTTTCTTCCTTATTGGAAACTCACCCCCAGTAAATAAATGTGCAGCCAGGATTTTAATTTGAAATCAATTTTTGCCCTCAGCTCATCCACTACGTCACTGAAGTCACGTATTGCATTCCAATTTTCAGTATTATACGGACATGTATATATATATATATAAATATATATATATATATATATATATATATATAATAAAATTCTTGAGACATTTACTTGAAAGTTTCATTTTGGAGAAGCTAATCTGTAAGCTTAAAAAGACTTTGAATGCGAGTAAATTACTGAAATGGTGAAGGAAGCAATTGATTCTCGTGGAGTTCCACTGGCATGACTTTTTTCTTATGACGAATCGTCAATTTAGTAAGGAAAAATTCTCAGTAGTTGCATTCAATAGGCTTGGCAAGTCAATTAACTTGCTCACTCTCGGACATAAGCCTGATTTTATGTTGAGTTGAAAAAATTACATGCGGTTAACCAATCGATATCATTTTAAGAACGAAGTAAAATGATTTTTGGAAAAAGCACTACAATTAAATCAGTTTATGCCCGTAATCTAGTAAGTTAACCCGATTAACGATTAACCTTTTCATTCTATTTGCTTAAAGGAATCGTTTTGTGAGAAGATACATTTTTCAACACACATTGGCACACCCCCATTTTACGGAACAAAAATCGTTTTATGTTAAAGCTTCTGTGATCAATCTGTGTGATATGGCTTTAACTGTTTAGAATGTCAATAATTATAGCCTTAGTCAAATTAAACACGACTCGTGTGTGTGGAAAGTCAAAATACGAACCAACAGATGACATTGTAGACAAGAGAAAAGCGAGAGCATCCTATTTTAACCGCAGAAATCGGGACAGACTCACACTAGCGCACAAACTAATGCACACACATAGAAATTTAAACAAGTCCATCGCTAGACTTCTTTTGTTTTTCTCCATCTAGAATATAACTAATCAATTCTCCATCTATTATCACTAACGTAAAACTTGCTAAAACAAAACGTCCTAAAGACCATTTTCCAATTTCACACACATGCAAATTAGGTACTATATATATATATATATATATATATATATATATATATATATATATATATATATATATATAATAGACGATCGGCAAGCTATGCTACCTCTTTTCACTTCCGAGTCAAGTTGCCCTCAACAAAGACCTGTGCAGTATTAATTCAACAATAAAATACTTCATGTATATATATATATATATATATATATATATATATATATATATATATATATATATATATTTCCCGTTGCTTCAGTGTTCATGTGAATAAGAAGCAGGTTTATAATTTTCCATTTATCACTATCAACTAAACAGTCGTCCCACATTACACAGTCTTCCATTGGATACTTTAAACACTTTAAACGTACGTTACTGGAAACAAATTGATTGAATTAAATTTTAACTATATTGTCGAAATCAAACGCTTTTCATTAGACCCACGCTTATGCATTTGGAAAATCGAGTTGACACCTGTTAAATTGAGCTGTATTATTGATTCAACTGACATATATATTTATATATATATATTTTTTAAATATATGTCTATCTTTCCTCATTCTAACATACATTTAACTCGACTTGAGTATAATTTTTTAAACTCTTATGAATCCATAATTCGAATTTAGTTGCACATACTGCTTGCAACATTATTCCCAACTCGGAAATACTACAGTGCGTGCGACGGGCGGTAGTTTTTCTATGTCGTTCGACGTCTCGTTAAATACAATGGTATTGGTATCTACTTGTAGCTCGCAAGCTTGATTTAAAGAATCATTGCTCACTTTGGTGGGGGTAAAAACTCTCCAAACCAAGTTTGTAAGCATGATGTAAACACTAATCTAACCAGAAGCACATCATAGCAAAACTACCGTCAGTCACAAATTTTGGCAAGCTTCGATCTTTTGTGGCGATTATCAGAGCACAGCAGATGTTTTATTAACGAAGATCAAAAAACAATACATACACAAGGCATGGAAAATCATGTATTTGGTTCTCATCAAAAGTAGTCTCGCAACCAACTGATGGCTTAATTTTATAACTTAAATACATGTTGTGAAGGTTGCAAAAAGCTCATGTTCGTGACTGCATAGAAATGGTGCAGCCGACATTTACAGTCAAGTACAATATATGCAAGACTACTGGAAGTCAGAGTCGCATATTCAATTTTATTATTCATATATATGCCTTTCGTTTTGAATCTTATTAGTCAGTTTGGTGTTGTGCTCTGATGATGATCGTGGAAGGTCCACATGCATCATTGCGCGTGACTGATAATTAGTACATAAAAATTGAAGGCGATCTTGGTATGCAGAACGATTGGTAAACTATTTTGGTCTAGGGTTTAGTTTGATTCATAAAACGTTATTTAATTAATACTAAAGCCTGCCAGCTAAAACGAACATTGGTTGTGTGGGCGGTGATAACAATTACCTTTAATCAAGGTTTCGGTCTTGATATAGACACCTGACCCATTATGTACATATATTTGTCAGTATAAACAAAGTATTGGAAAATCTTGTTCGAACGTGGTTTTCGGACAAGCAGCTGATGGAGGGCTTCAAAATGAAGGGATAAGTGAGAACCCATCAAGTAAGGCCAATATTCAGTGCACCTGGAAATGGAAAGGATTCAAAGTTTTACCGACCTACGAATGCTATCAAATGTCCTGCACAAGAAAAATGCGGTGAAATCCACAACAAAAAGGGGGGCACTGAGCATCACAACTCAACATTTAAGTACTGTATAGTGTGGAAAAGGCAATTCATTCAGTAGACCGGTTTCGTCCTTATTGAGAACTCATTCCGCACTGTTCAGAATTTGCCGCAGAATTACAGCTTGATTAAATTTGGTGCACTCAGCAGGTAAATCACTAGAGTAGTTTCTGTACAGTCGCAAACTTCATGTATATGCATAAATCTAAATTTTTACATTTGATACTTCCTAACACAACATTTTTTTCATCATCCAAGCCGTGATATCACTCAGGTTGGCAAACTAGAGATAAGTACTAATAAACTTCTTACAGTATAACTTCGTTAATTTTAGCAATTGTTAAATTTTTCCATTATTAAATACTAATCTGAGCCTGAAATCGTTATTACCGAGTAAGTCCAGCAATTAAATATATTTATCTCAAGAGCTAGTATATAAAATGATCTCATAATGGTAAATGTCAGATATCCAAAAATACATTAATTTGTCGTTGGAAAGATGCAATAATAATCTTCAAGTATAACATTGCCAATACATCGGTACAAGTATTCTAAGCACATAAACTCCACATCAATTTTAATTAAAGAATGGAATAGATTTCGATCTGTTAAAATGAAAATTATCGCAATACCTGAGTAATACAGTTCGAAGATTAGAAGGAAAGACCATTGATATAGAGGAAGACAGAAAAAGTAATCGAACAAATTTTAAACGGTTTGGATGCAGCCAGTGAACCCTAGAATCTGACTCGTGTATCAAGTATATCATAAAAACATCAGAATTTTAAATGACGTTTTTTTATGGTAGGATCACCTCCCAAATGTTGGGAGCATACATTGGTAAATAAAATAAAATAAATAAATTAGCGCAACATTTATTGCGTGCGTGGTGGTAAAATTCACCTAAATTTGGTTTGCGCACCTGAGTTCAACTACAATCTCCTTTTAATCAAATTGCGTAGATTAGAAATTACTAAAAAAAACAATTATATGGAACAGTTAAACTGTGAGTTGACATAACACCTATTTAGTTCAAATTTAAAATATGGGTCAAGTAGATTTATCACACAAAGCGATATTATTTAGAAAATATTCAAGATATAAAACACGTATCAAAATACGTATACGTTCATGGGCAGTACGTTATCATTAAAATATTTAATAATATGATTTGAAGTCTAAAGGAAGGATTTTGATTATTTGTATAGTCAATATTAACTAAGCATTGTATAATTAAGAAAAGACAATTCATCCAATGGACCGGTTGCGTAAATGTTAAAACCCCTTGAGGAACTGAATAGAATTTTTCACTGATGGGACTCAAACCTGGGCACATTCTGAGTGGTACTTGAAGAGTTCTCAATAAGGACGTAATCGATCTACAGGATGAATTACCTTTGCTACCTGATTCGATGCCTAGTTTATCCTTAGAGTATACATTTAATAATTTTATATTTCTTCTGTACAACTTTATTTTTCGTAAAATGCCAAACATGTTCTTTCCTGTTATCAGTTGCGTTTAATTAACACTGCTTACCTTGCATATAAACGGTCTTGCACCCGTGTGAATCGGCATATGCCTTGTTAAATTGTAGTGTGCGTTGAACACTTTGCCACATTCTGGACACACAAAAGTTCTGTTTCCGTCAATGGCGTCTCCACTGAAGTTGACAGGGAAACTGGTTCCATTATCATCATCACACTCTGACGAACCACTGGTGGCTTGACTAAAGCACCGTGACGAAAGCGAAGAGTCAATTGGCGCGCGCTTTCCGTTAATCCGACTCACGGCGTTAACGTTTTGCCGACCACGCTTGTCTGTCAGCTCATCGTCCGTGTCGCTTTCTCCACTTTGATGACGCCCAGATGTTAGTCCTCGTTCCTCATCTACCTCGTCATCTTCTTCGTCACCAAACTCTTCCTCCTCCTCCTCCTCTACATCCTCATCATAATCTGATCCGTCGGCCTCTCTTATTCTTTCTGAGTAACCTTGATTAAAATTATCGCCAGTCTTCTCGTCTGATACATCACCAGTGTACTTTTGTTGATGATCGTCTGATCCAGCGGATCTCATCAGCTTTTGGTCCATTCGAAGAGTAAGTTTTAGAGGTAAATTATCCGAACAAGATAAACTTGACCGCTTTCTTTTTCTACGCTGATTGCCTAGATTATGTGATAAGGCTGTGGTGTCGGATTCATCTACGAAATTTTCCCATTGCTGCAGATCTCGGTTGCATACAACTTGACTGACTTCATTGTTTGACAAATCTAGGTTTAGGCCAGGAATTAGATTTGAGGTGAAAACACCGAGGTTTTTAGCAGTTATTTCATGCTGGTGTTGTTGCTGACTGTGCATTAGTTCAGCTATAGAGAACTTTATGCAATGGCCATTGTGAGAAGATGTTTCCATACTGATTAGAGAATGTCAGTCAACAGTGTCACAATCTATATTTCGCACTGTAACGAATTTCGCAAATTGAGTGTTTCTCTATTCCTCTGTTGATTTCTAAATTATAATAGAGCAATTAAACAATCATTGATTGCGCAGGTGGTGGTAACAATTATTTAAATCAAGTTTGCGAGATTGAAGTAAACACCAACCCCATTTTTATTTAACCAGTCGTCGAACAACTTATCAAAACAATCGTCAGTCACGTGGCAATGACGGTAGTTTTGCTACGTTCTTCGACGCCCAGATAAATACAATGGGATTGGTGTTTACTTCAAGCTCGCAAACTTGATTAAAAGAAGAATAGAGCAATTTTGGTTTAGCATAATTTATATAATACGCGAAATGACCAAATTTGATGCTATCTCAAACATCATATATATTTTTCCAGCATCTACTGATATTGTTATATTTGGATGTAAATTGGTGGATTATTTGTAAAGGTACCCTTAAACTCATGTTCCAATGTCATTGTGGTATAGAAATTGCCAGCAACTCGATGGGTTGCTAGTTTGTACCTCACTAGTGAGGTAAGAAATCGTTGCCATTTATTCAGATTATCCTTAGAATTAATATTTAAAAAAATATATGTGTCCTTTGAACAACGTTTCAATTGTCCGGTATAAATAATGTCTTTATGCAGGCGGAAATGAATCGAAATGATCTCATTTAAATCTAATCACGTACAGGTAATGGCTGTAGTGCCACACCAAGTGTCGAGCCTTTATGCAATTTTAATTTATTGAACGATCCGCAAATAAATAATTTGGTGTCAAATAACTAATGGGATCTCTGCATATTTAGCTATCACTCTATGGTTAGTTTAAGATGTCGAAACACACAAAATTGCTGTGTGTACTCATACGATTGTAAATACCTGCCAGACTGGCTTTAGCTCGGTTTTTCTTAATTGGATGAGATAAAAATCAGTTATCAAAAATGGAAGGCACACAAAAGCTAAATGAAGTTATTTTTATCAAATAATCTTCAGGATTTACTTTATCGATATTTAAAATTACGTGTAGATTTATCATGACGGGTTTATTTATCGTGTTTGGCTAGCATGGGTAGTTTATGCAAACTTGGTAGTGCTTAACCCCAATTCCCAGGGGCACGACGTCTTTTGTCCAGTGAAGCTGGTTGGCCACTTGATACTGTAGATCTACAGGCTTTGACACACGCCAATGCCACGGTTATTTGACGAGATTGAACGATGCAAACTTGGTCTACATTATCTGTCCGTTCTCGTAGATTACACAAATATTGGAACCCGTCTTTCACGCTTTGATATCTGAGATACACCCTAGACAATATCTAGTGCACTCCAGATGACAACAGGCAAAGGACGTCGTTTTCCAACACCTGAGTAATCTACAAAAATACCAAATGTGCATCATGCACGCTTGTCGGATAACCGTGTCTTTGGTGCGTGTTGAAGCCTACAGATTTGCAGTAAAAGGTGGGCCGCATGCATAATTGTCAAGAAGACGCAAGATACCTAGAGATGTGGATCACGCTATAACAAATGTGCATCAACTACGCATATCGGCCAATCAGGATAAATACACATTGTTTAATTCCGCTTGCTTTTTAATCGCAAGTGGCATAATATTTGAATTGGCAAAACGGAAAAAAGTTGTGCAAATTCAGTAAACCGGATATATTATTTAATTTAAGTTTGCAGACTTTGGATAAAAGACATGTCCAAAAATATGCAATTCCCTTTCAGTCATCATATGACCACAACGGTAAACTGACTAACCGGAATAAATTTGCAAAATAAAATATATAATATACTGAAAATTAAAGCGAGGCCCTCTCTCTCTCTCAAATAAAGAGTTAATATTTTATATAATTTGCGGTTTTCCCCCGTTTCCCGTTGACTATTGAAGTAGGGTGACAATAATTTTTCTATTATGCACGATAATTTTAAACTAATTAATAGTGTTTATCTGAAACACTTTACCTTGATTTATTGAGTTTATATCATCGACCACTCGATCAATTATTGTTATGTTGAGTAGCCAAAATAAACTGCCTAAATCTTCGAGAATGCGAATCACAACATTATCGAACATAAATGCTGCAAACGGGGCCTTATATAAATAATATTCTAAAAAAACACTTCTCAATCATTGAAGTGGAATAAAAATTTGTTTCGATAAACTCATCAGCTAATTCTTAAGGTTATGACTTTTAATTCGGAAATTTCGAAATAGAGCCAGAAACCCAGTATAGAAATAATTCTGTCCGTTTTTTTTCTCATTAGTTAACTTTTTGCAATAGCAAACAACTAAGGCATATGTATAAACGAAGATCGAACCGCAGTGTATATATAAGTAAGGAAAAATCAGATACACTACTTTTTCTTCTATTGGTCTCACATACCTGACTGGAAATTTGGCTGCAAAATATGTATGCAGTCACGAATGTGAACGTTTTAATGCTTTAATCTTACATACAAAATTTATAAAATTAAATAATCATTGATTGCGCGGGTGGGTGATATTTAAATTAAATTTGCGCGTTTAAGATAAAAAATAATTTCATTTTACTGACCTAACCGAATACCTAAGTTTGCCTTCCGCATATATGACCATCGTTAGTTGTGGTTGGGCTCTCATTATGAACATAGACGGTCGAAACAAATTACTAGGTGTAAATGATGGTAGTTGTGTGTAGTTGTGAGACCAGTTAGATGCAAGGGGATTGATATAAACTTTTATCTCGCAATCTCGATTTAAGGAACTGTATGTATTTTCTTGGAAATATTACTTGTACATATTTAGAAGAAGTCACAGGACAACTTTGTTTATAATTAATATTTGCACGATAAATGCAATTCTGCGAGTGTTATTCCTGACAATACATATTGTGGAGATATGTGGTTAAGTTTCGAAGGCATGTCGCGGAGAATATAGTAATGTACCAGGATACAGCCATAAAAATGGTATTCTGAAGATTTTGATACTAAATTTGTAAAATTATGACAAAATATCAACTTACTAAATACATTTTCAGTCTTCTTCTTTCTTATATAAAACACAATAATTTAGAGCACAATTCGACAATATGACAAATGTAACATGAAGACTTTATTGGAGATCTGTACTCACATAAGCCATGGCAACGGATTTATCGGAAAATTTTAATTTTAATTTGTTAAAAGTAGAAAAGTAATTGCGTACAGAAAGGCAAACTGTATTTTAATAATTAAAATCATTTTAGAAATTTAAATAATACTTTTTCAATAAGGAATTGAAAAATTGACACTTACCGTGATCTTAAAGTTCAAGTAAAATCCTCGATTGAGTATGATTATCACAAAACTGAGCAACGGAATATAAGTACTGTTCAGATCATATGCAGATGTAAAATTGAAATCTTCTTAAAAGAGCGAAAATATTAATATGATTCCAATTTGCGTTTTTTCTCATTTAGCTGCCGGTTGTTCAGAGTATAAACTGTCCTTTTGCCATTTTATGCCTATCTAACACTCTCTCATACTGTTCCTACACAAGCGCATAAAATTGACAGTATTCACACACATAACCGCAAAAACTGGTATACTCCACTGTGGCAGTTGACTTCGCATTGTGCATTGCTACCATTTTCGGTCCAGCTTCGCAAACGTCACTGTTTGAGCCTCACCTAAACTATAATCCAACATAATGACTTTCAAGGTTGCTCGCTTAGTAAGCTTTGCCTTTTTCTACGCCTAACTCGTATCTGCGCTCTGCGCAAATATTGATGCGCACGTACCTGGCTTTACTATTAATCTTCCCAGCAAACAGTAAAATCCACATTGTATTCGTTATGCCGGTGCTGAAGTTAATGTTTCACACATAAAATGCTCACACTCTTTTACAAAGTAAGAAAGCACAGAACACGAATGTGCATTTTTCTATTAGACCAATTCATATAAATGATGTCGTGCGTAGACAGTGTAGTGAATCCGTTTATACTTGGCGTACGTGAGAGTTCGTATTCTATTCAACAAGTTTTTCAGCATTGAACAGCCTGAATGTGAATGCTTACCAAAGAGGTTATATTATGAGATACATGCTTTTGCGCATTTGAATAACTGAGTAATATGCAGATATATACGGAGGCTAGCGAAGAGAATTTTTTAACCAATCAAAAATAATCTTACCATTGTTTTACAGTCCCGGAAATTCGTATTGAAATTATTATCGTATTCAACATTAACTGGGAGAGGATAATTTTATTGATAGAACAAATGAACTTCTGGAACATGTACTGATTAGTGCAACCAGCAACAATTTATCACTATAATTTAAAAAAAGCATACCCTGCATTAACTTATAACATTGATGGTCAAAAATTATCAAGACATTGAATGAAAAAATAAAACATCAGCTAGCAAAAATTTTAAAAATAATAGACTTGCACATGGACCAGAAAAGTAGGATAAACCATACAGAGGCGTAGCCATCTGGGCATCTTACTGTGATGTATATATACAATGGTCTAGTAAGGAGGGTTGGATTTCTCATCCCAGTATTTAGACACATTCAGACTCTTTTCTAGGCACGCCTTGATGATCTCCATATACACGTGTTTGAACATATTTAACGGTATAATAATAATAATAATAATAATAATAATAATAATAATAATAATAATAATAATAATAATAATAATAATAATAATAATAATAATAATAATAATAATAATAATAATAATAATAATAATATATAATAATAATAATAATAATAATAATAATAATAATAATAATAATAATAATAATAATAATAATAATATAATAATAATAATAATAATAATAATAATATATAATAATAATAATAATAATATAATAATAATAATAATATTTCATCATTAAAAATAATTCTATCATCGACAAAACTAATACTTATTATACTAAAGGTTGCGATTTTGATATATGTATCTGACCCATTAATTACATATGTCAGTATAAACTAAGAATTGTATAGTGCAGAAAAGGCAATTCATTTAGTAGACTGGTTTCGCCCTTATTGGGAACACATCATGTACCGGCCAGAATGTTCCGCGGACAGGGCTCGATCGTGGGCACGTTTGCTTCGGAATCAGGTGCTCTAACCACAGAGCCACCCAACCGGTCTAGTGGATGAATGGAAATTTCTACACTATAAAACTCTTAGTTTATACTGACATATGTTAGTAATTAATGGGTCAAGTGCTTATATCAAGATCACAACCTTAAATATAATAAATTTATCACCGTTCGCGCAACCAATGTTCGCTTAAAAATTAATACTTGTCAAACTAATTAAAATGCAAGGTAAATACCGTCCAATAAAGCGAAACATAGCTCTTACCCAGGTTTTCGTCGTGCTCTGATAGTGACTTACAAAGATCTAGACAAGTCAAAACATATAGCTAGTCGTAGGTCTGATGTAGAGTGATATTGTCAATAAAATAGGATTGTCGTTTGGTAAATTTGCAATAAATAAAAATTATAAGTTAGTTCTAATTATTTTATCGGATTAATACGGCATTCGGCTCCAAATTTTACACCGTGTTCGTCATTGCTGCTTCGAAATCTACCGAGAAATAATGTGCCACTAATCTAGATCTTTTATAAACTCAGATGTGAAAAATAGTACTCGCACATAAGCATTAGGTATTGCTATCCAAGCAACATCTAAGTGCAAATATAATCAGAAGAGTATTTCAAAGTAAGCATAAACTAAAGGTGCAAATCAGTTGATGCGCAAGATTTGAACTGTCTGAATAACCCACGGGAGAATTCGGCTGTAAATCCTATGTGCAGCGTAAAGGTGGTCAGGATGTTTTAGCAATATTTATTAAATGCTCCAATGTTGTCTGGCCACAAAACGCAGACTTACATTACAATAAGGAAATTTCGGCATACATCGATATTTTCCAAGATTCAATTATATTTCGAGTTAAATGCACCGAAATGTGTTCGATCTGGCAGTACCGTCCGCAGAAAATTCCGAGAGCCTGATTGAACAATTTTCATCACTAAATAGCGCATGCTTAAGGGGTATATAAACTAGTAAGGAAAAATTCGCATAACTGGCCAAATATTTTTATAGTGCACAACATAAAACTTTGAGGGATTAAAAAACTAGGACCAGGGTATGTGGATTTTTCTGAAGTAGTCTGCGTCTAACACAAATACCAACTATATATTTTCGCCTTCCAAGACTAATTGATTCGAGTTGTAATGTTATAAAAAAAACATCTACTAATTTATTTTTGAAAAACATTCATCCTCTGTTTTGAACCATTGACATTGTTGGCTCATATAGTTTCTAAGTTGACTTTAGTATAACTATTTCGCTTGTTTATATTCTGATCCACTGTGCCGGCTGTAATCTTCTGAATTGCTTGCATTATATACTAAACAAATTATCAAAATTAATCAATCATTAATTGCGTGGGTGGTATTAACATTTAAAAAAAATCAAGTTTGCGAGCTTGAAGTACACACCATTAATATTTAAATAGTCGTCGAACAACAGAGCAAAAATAAAAAAGACTGTTATGTTGTTCTACGAATAGTTAAAAGCAGTGGGAATGGTGTTTATATGAAGCTTGAAAACTTGATTTAAAAAATATTATGTAATAATTAGTTTATACAGCCAACGTTTTAACAGTTTAATTACTGTTTGTTGCGAAGAACTAATATATATGCAAGTATGTATTAGGTGTTGCGAACCTAGTAACAAATTAGTTCAGTTATGACCAGAAGGACAAATCAAAGGCAGCATGAACGGAAAGTATAATCTCATGCACATTCGTTTCGTGCTTACTGGCGACTCATCAGTAGGAGCCGGTATTACGCCCTTTAATCACTATATATTTGGTCGAAGAATGTACCGTCCTATTATTCCACATTCTTCTACCAAATATATAGTGGTTAAAGGGCGTAATACAACTCCCTATGATAGTCAACACACAATGTATAGATGGCCTAGATACTTATGATCCTTCTGGTACATAATTAGTATTACTGAATTCACCAACTAATACATATTTGTATTAACAGTTTATTCCAACAAATATGCAGTAATTCAGCAGCGCTTCAACGGGTGTCAGTGTGTCTGTCATATAATGATAGTTTAGAGTTGGCTTATTGGAGCTTTACATCGAAAGCAATACCGAATAGGATCCAACTGAAGGAAAGACTGAATAAGAAGAATAATACGCTATATAAGTGAACCCGGTCTAGTTGACGAATTGCAATATTTATCAACAAATCATCGATCATTTTAAAAAATTTCAACCATACCTTTAATATTTGTGTAATATACATTCAAACCAACAACTTGCATTGATTTTTGAAAATCTGCATTGCCACATACCAAAATTCACAACAACTGCACTAGGTATTATGTCAGCATAGACATAGAACATGTATCAAACGTATCATTATATTCGTTTGCATTGATAGTGCGACCTTGGTTACTAACTTAACTACAAAAATATTTACTCGGCTCATGATCCCCTGTTAACCTGTGAATCTACACAAGGCATAAGCTGGAATAATTATCACTTGTTGCGCAAACTCACGATTATTATAATGCCGGTGTCACGTAAGGATTATATCCAACAGGCGAAGTCTGCTACGTAGCCATTGGGAGTAAGTTTAAATTGAGATAAATTATATATATATATATATATATATATATATATATATATATATATATATATATATATATATATGTGTGTGTGTGTGTGTTTATACAAGCGTGTGTTTGCAAACATTCTGCAACATAGCTTCTTGTTGCTAAGGCAGACCGCCAAGACTTATTAGTTATAGAGCAATAGATATTTTGAGCGTAAAATAACGAGGCGTACATTATTTGAATCGCTTTGATAAATACATGCTTGTGGGAAATAATTTTGTACGGTTTGCAACTTTATCTATTTGTAACTCATATTTTATGGGAAAGAATCATCTATCATTACAAAATAGCCCATTCAGATTTTTGTCAGCATGTAAAATTGTTAAATTGAACGAATCGTTTTTAAAAATCAACTTAACTGTAGTTGTCATCACTGTGATATGACTGAAACTAATAACACACAGGTCAGTAATCAATCACTTGAACACTGAGACACTGATAATATGTTCTGCTTAACCGAAATTTATTTCGCAACATAAATCAGAAAACGTTGTAAAGGGTGATTCTTATATCAGTTTGAGGATGTACAAGAGTGTATATAATTAAACGAACATTGGTTGCGCGGGCAGTGATAACATTTACTATAATCAAGGTTGCGATCTTGATATAGGCACTTGACCCATTAATTACTTACATATGTCAGTATAAACTAAGAATTGTATAGTGTAGAAAAGGCAATTCATCCAGTAGACGGATTTCGTCCTCATTGGGAACTCATTTCGTACTGGCTAGTATTTGCCGCGGACAGGGCTCGAACCTGTACACATCTGCTTCGGAATCTGGTGCTCTAACCACTGAGCCATCCTACCGCATACTACACACAATTTTCAGTTTTATACTGATTAATGTTTCTTGGTTAGCCTTTCTATTAAGTGGAGCCTATATTGCAAACATTCATAAATAAATTTCCCACTAAACACCTATAATCCGTCACTATAGAAGAGACATCACGCAACCTAGGTACGTGAGTTTGAATTGAACATTTATATATAGTGTTCAGTCTGTGGCATGGTGATTCAGTTGTTAAAGCACGGGATTCCGAAATATAGGTGCCCAGGTTCGAGCCCTGTCCACGGAAAATTCTAGCCAGTACGTGATGAGTTCCCAATAAGAACGAAACCGGTCTTCTGCATGAATTGCCTTTTCAACACAATACAATTCTTAGTTTATACTGGCATATGTAAGTGATTAATGGGTCAGGTGTTTATAGAACGAGTTTATTAAACAATATTAATATCATTTTTTCTCAATACCAGAGTGACAAATTTGTTTCAATATTTATTTTTAATGGTCTATTACATTGGCTATTATTATTGTATTGTGTATTGTGTATTATGTGTGTATGTGTGTATTAATGTGTGTAATGTGTATGTGTAATATGTATATATTATTAATATTATTATTAATGTATTAATAACCAATGTGTAATATTAATGTGTGTGTGTATTATTATTATTATTATTAATATTAATAATATAATATTAATGTGTGTGTAATATTAATATCATAGTCGTTGCTGTTCAATTAAACAATCAATGACTGCGCGGGTGGTGAAAACAATTATTTAAATAAAGGTTGCGAGCATAAAATAATCAACAATCCCATTGTATTCAACCAGTCGTCGAACAAAATATAAACAAACTACCGCTAGTCACAACGCACTGATTCGTTTCGACCTTCCATGATCATCATCAGAATACGGTGGCAAACTGACTAGTGAGGATCAAGTCGCAATTTATATATATATATATGGAAAGCATAATTAGATATACAGCTCTCACCTCTGGTAGTCTCGCATACATTGTACTTGACTGGAAATGTTGTATGCACAAACTTGATTTTGTTGTTATTATTAATGTTATTATTATTAATAATAATATTATTATTATATTTAATAGTGTAAAAATAGCATAAAATATAACTGTTATGGGCGACGGCGATATTGGCAAGAATTTAACATTATTGATAGTTAGAGCAACGAAGACTTATATAATTATTGCTATGATGAGTAAATATGTATGCACATATACACTAGGCATGGCCACCTAGTGTATGGTTATTTGATAAATGAATAGCAAGCGGGGAATACAAAATTGAATCCGGTATTTTTTATTTACTGACGACTCGCCATTTCTTGTTTGGTTCGACAGTCTTGGACTTTGCATTCACACGTCAACTGCTGCCGCAGTGTGTCGTAGAGGAAGCCGTATCTAGATTATGTCGATGCATAATTCGATCAAACAAATATACACACACACATAAATAAATAAATAAATAAATAAATATATATATATATATATATATATATATATATATATATGATTAGATATCTAGTTTCTTATGTAGAGATAATAATTTGCCAGAATTTACATAAAATCGATTTTTTTGTCTTTCTTCTACCAATTTGCTAATTTTCTTCATTTTCTATCAAGTTACTCTTATGTCTACCTGCAATTTGGTGTTGACTGGTATGTTATGTGAATGAAATGATGATAAGTTCGCTCAGCAGTGTAGCGCATCAGCACTGCTTCCTTTCTAGCAATTAGTCTTTAACACATTTTATAATTTAGATTATTAAATTGAAATGACTTTTCACACATACACACCTGACCGCACACACACACACACACAGGACTCTACTATCAGAAGACAATGAGTTTTCTCATGGCGTTTGCACACCTGCCCTAAGGGAGGACGCCTGTTGAGAAGACCAAAATACAGGATCACATTTAGTGCAAAACGTGCAGCCTGAACAAATCCACGTGGCGGAAAACACTGGACACACGTCAAATTAGCCACACAAAGTTATTTTTAGTTGGATTGTTTTGAATGAACTTGCCTAACAATGAGATCAAACTACACCGTCACAATACACGTAGTACTGTTAAAAGAGATGACTCGTTAGTTCAACACACTGCTCTAATTATAACAGAGCGTTTTTTTAAAGTGAATGCAACACGATACTTATTCGTCAAGATGAGCATTGCAGGTTATGGCCGATGAGGCTAGCTAGGAGACCAAGAGAGGCAGCTGACTACCACATGCTGAGAATGATTTTCTATCTCATCTCCTAGCTATCTTATTTCCCACCTAACTCACTCTCGTTTCCATCACTAGATATCGGAATAATTAACATAATTAGTAGGTCAAAGGTGTATTTCATGTAAAAATTGCATATTAGGTCCAAACAAGTTATTTTGATTATTTCTGGATAGAACAATATTCAAAATCGAAGAGAAGCAGTCATCAGATTGTGTAGTTTTTAAATACAACACATTTCATAGGCAATACAATTTAACAATAATTGATTGCGCGGTGGTGGTAACGATGCTTTAAATCAAGTTTGCGAGCTTGAAGTAAAGACCAACTCCATTGTATTTAACTAGTCGTCGAACAACATAACCAGTAAAATACTGTTTGTTGCGAAGAGCTAATATATATGCAAGTATGTATTAGTGTTAGTATCCGGTACTCATCGATTTCAGAAAGGTATCAGTTACTAACACAATAGCCATAGTGTTAGTATCCTTTACAGACTCGGTATATATATTATATTGTGTGAGTTAGCATTGAAGTCGTATTGTCGTTGACTTTAGATTATGTTAGCTTCACTATTACAGGTTTACACATTCGTCTAGGAGATTGTACCGTCCTATTATTCCACATTCTTCTACCAAATATATAGTGGTTAAAGGGCGTAATACCGGCTCCTACTGATGAGTCGCCAGTAAGCACGAAACGAATGTGCATGAGATTATACTCTCCGTTCATGCTGCCTTTGGTTTATCCTTCTGGTCACAACTGAACTAATTTGTTACTAGGTTCGCAAAACCTAATACATACTAACATAACCAGTAGTTCTGCTATGTTGTTCGACGACTGGTTAAATACAATGGGGTTGGTGTTTACTTCAAGCTCGCAAACTTTTCATAGGTGTTTCAACAAATTTCAGTTGACAAAAAAAACTTGGAAATTAATATTTCTATAATCTTGATATTAGCACCTGACCCATTAAGTAACTACATTTGTCAGGACAGACTAAGAATTGTATAAAGTAGAAAAGGCAATTCATCCAGTAGACTGGTTTCGTGCTTACTGAGAATAAATAACGTACTGGGCAAAATTTGCCACAGACAGGACTCAAACCTGGGCACGTCTGCTTCAAAATCTGGTGCTCGAACCAATGAGGCACTGTGACGCGGCTCTAGATAGACTAGAAACCCATTGAATCTAACCGATAGCACATTGCAAAACACCCATCAGTCATTCGTACTGATGGAAGATTGCTATGTACTTTAAATCAAATTTGCTTGCTTGAAGTAAACAGGAATCCAAAGGTATTTAGCCAGTTGTCGAACAACATAGCAAAACTACCGCCAGTCGCACGCTATGTTGTTTGACTTGTTAGATACATTGAGTTGGGTGTTTAAATGAAAATCGCAAACTTGATTTAATGTAATAAGTTGTTTAATCATTTTATACACACGGAAAGTAAAAATACTAATGCTATGATATATATATACATATACATATATATATATATATATATATATATATATATATATATATATATCTTGATTGCTGCACGGCCACTATTTGGATTATTTTATTTGGAGTAACATTATCGAAACTGTAGCATGCCTCTGACATATGGATTTACTGTGGTAAGAGGTGTTCAGAAATAGTTGTAATTCTCAATTTCGGTAAACTATAGCATACATTGATATCCATCATGTTAGTAACATAGGTCGGTAAAATCTTGACTTTTCATCATTTTCAGGTGATGTAATTTGTGGCCTCAATTGATGGGTTCTCACTTGTCCCTTCTTTTTTAAGCCTTCAATTAGCTGATTGTCTGAAAATGACATTGGAACAATGGAAAATCTTGTTCCATGTTGTTCTATGTCTGGTTAAATACAATGGAATTGAGGTTTACTTGAAGCTTGCAAACATGATTTATAGAATTGATACCACAACCCGCGCAATAAATGATTGTTTTGTTGAGAATTAGTCTGAATTTCACCTTTATATATATATTTTTTTTTCGAAGGTCGTCCGCTAAAGATGTAGTTTTTATGTGCCCATGTGTTAGTATGTGAGTGTGTCTGTATGAAACGATAAGATTTTCGTTTAAATGGGACTGAAATATGTAAACAATCCGATATGCAAAAACACAGCATTACTCAGCACGATGAAGAAGAAAATATATAAGAAGAAATAAAGAAGTAACAGAAGAAGTAAAGAAAGAATATAAAGCTAAACAAGATGAAACAGAAGAAAGAAGTAAAACACCATATTCTACGCTACTACTAGATGTGAGAGCCGCATATATAATTTTGCTTTCCAAAATTGTGCAATGTGGTTTGATCATCGCCAGTCAGTTTTCCGTCGTACTCTGATGCTGATCAAGGAAGGCCAAAACCCGTCAGTGCATTGCGACTGGCGATAATTTTATTATGTTCTTAGACGACTGGTTAAATACAATGGGATTGGTGTTAACCTCAGGCTCGCAAACTTGATTAAATGAATATACTACGCTATTTTAATAACTTTTCATAAATACATGCATAATAAATGACAAATTATATGCGTAATTGTATTCGTGGGGCATTAAAACGGTTACAAAAATAGCATAGCAACTATTTTTACATCTACCAGAAAAAACTTTTTTATAGCCCCATCTATTTTATCGATATTTTTTACAGCATACTTACTAACTCTTATCCGCACAATTACTCAGTTATGCTTCTCATTTCCCGCCACTCCTACGATAAAGTTTTTACTCTCTAAACCTCACTATTCAGCTACTGCAAACATAACTTATCATTATGTAACAGTTAAATACTGTTTGTTGCGGAGAACTAATATATATGCAAGTATGTATTAGGTGTTGCGAACCCAGTAACAAATTAGTTCAGTTGTGATCAGAAGGATAAATCGAAGGCAGCATGAACGGAAAGTATAATCTCATGCACATTCGTTTCGTGCTTACTGGCGACTCATCAGTAGGAGCCGGTATTACGCCCTTTAATCACTATATATTTGGTCGAAGATGTGGGATTGTACCGTCCTATTATCCCACATTCTTCTACCAAATATATAGTGGTTAAAGGGCGTAATACCGGCTCCTACTGATGAGTCGCCAGTAAGCACGAAACGAATGTGCATGAGATTATACTTTCCATTCATGCTGCCTTTGGTTTATCCTTCTGGTCACAAATGAACTAATTTGTTACTAGGTTCATAACTTATCATGTTTTTAAATTAAATTATTCCCTACCTTGAGCATACTAGTGGATTTGCAATAAGCACCGATATAGAATTTCGGTTAACCTGTTTTAAAGTACTGAAAATTTTACATCAGTTAAAAGTGTCCAAAATGAAGCACTTGGCAGCTCAGTTCTGGCGCTTCAAGCTGATTGAGCATGCGTTCGTTTTACGCATTCTTTATGTCTCAACAAGATATCTAACTATTATTTAAATCAAAGTTTCTGGCTTGATATAAACAAGAATCTCTTTGTATATACACATTTCTCAGCATAATCTACTTATTGCATCAGATAACAAAGGCAATTCGTTCAGTATATTGATTTCTTATCTGTTAAAATTTCTTAGAGAATCGTCCAGTTTTCCGCGGACGGAACTCGAACTTGGGTTTATTAACTTCTGAGTCTCAGACCCTATTCAATGCTCCGCCTGTGTCGCAAACTACAAACATTTTGAAGTAATATATGTGGCAATAGCCACCTTTAAGACAAATAATGAACAAAGAGTCTTATTTAGGGCAGACATTATTTCAACAGAAATTCCTGGCAGAAGCGCCCGTATATGAATGAAGCCGGCAGCCCAATGATGAAAGCAGACTTCGAGCCGAAGTGAACATAAATTAATTAATATTTGTAAATTTGTTTTATTAAATCGATGCTCGTTGTGCGAGCAAAATTCTATATATAATTGAGTAAAAATAAAGCATGTGTGGTACATTTAAATTGGATTCTGATGGGTTGGAAACGTTGATTCAGGGACTGACTTCTCAAATGAATAATTTAACTGCAGAATTAGGCATAATTAAGTCTCGTCTGGACGATACGCTGATAATAAACACAGACGACATACGTGTACGTGGACCATCCAATATAGGTGGACACAACAATACAACAAACTTATGTTTCTGGTTAGCTCTCCCTTCAAGTTGAACCTATTTGGATTATCTTAATATCTTAAATTCTTAGGCTCAGCCTTGATCTGTAAATATCCAATAAACACCATGAAAGGATTGTGCGACAAAGTGCGCAGTGGATAGAGCAACAGACACTGAAGCAACTATGCCTAGGTCAGAACCTCATTCATGAATAAACTCTGGACATTAACTGAAGAGTTCGTAATTTGGAGAAATCGAGTCTACAGGATGAATTATTTCGCTATACTTTACAATGCTTATCTGATAATGTCTAACGTGTTTACACCTAGCTCGCAACTTTAAATTAAATTATTATTATCACTAATCATAAAATTGTTAATTGTTTCAGTGATAAATCTTCAATTAAATAACTCTTAGCTAGGTAGTAAAATTTATGTTCTATAATGACAAAGTTTTATTTCAATAGATGCTACTTGAAGTAAAGATAACCAAAAACGTAATTTGAAACTGTGCTACAGGCCAGGCTTTTTTTGCGGCAAAATTCTGACCAGTTGTTGAGAAGTTACCTAAAATGAATGAAACCGGTCTACAAGATAAATTACCTTGTCTACATTGTACAGTGCCTAGTTTCCACTGGAAAATAGTACCTAAAGAAACTGATGCTTATATTTAGATCGTGATTTTCATAATTGTTAACTCTGCTCACGCAACCAATGTTCGTTTAAATATATAAATGTTAAATTAATAACCACTTCCCTAAGCGTTTGATAATGACAGTTTCCGCGTGGTCATTTCGAACTTTAGGTCTGAAGAAATGCCATATATGCTTCACCTATACGAAAGACTAACCAAGAAACATTAGCTTGCATACAACGGAAAATTGTGCAGATTGCGGCATGGTAGCTCAGTGGATAGACCAACAGACTCCAAAGCAGACGTGCTCAAGATCAAGCCCTATCCGCGGCAAATTTTGGATAGTACGTAATGAGTTAAGGACGAAACCGATCTACTGTATATATTTTTACCAACTACTTGATATATATATATATATTGTTTGAATTTAGATTCATCATTTATAATATCGTACATGGACTTTCTATACGCGTCGGCTTCAAGTATAACAACTCCTGATCCTTTGTCGGGTGTGGCAAGTCGTATGGATTTATCTGATTGTAGTTTTCGGAGTTCGTCTATGTGCTTTTTTGTGATGATTTGGCTGCCTTTGAATTCCTTCTTGTATTGTTCTAGTGCGCTAACTATCTCAGCTTTCAGTCCTTGTCCATTGAATGTCTGTGGGGCGGTGTCTTTCGTTAAGTCATTGTAGAAATTTTCCGTTCCAGCCTGAATGTCAATAATGTCGCGTTCACTTAGGTTTCTCTTGACTATGCAGAATTTTGCTCCTAAGGAGAGTAATTCTTTCTGGTGTTTTGACAAGATAACTTTTGAATAATTGTGAATATATGCGTCTGGGTTTGTAGGAAATTTCGATTGTGTAGGAAATTTGTCCAGGTCCCTTGTGAGGTCCTTAGTTTCTTTGTCAGCTGTTATTTTCATCAGCGTTTCTATCTTCGTTGTAAAAGCAGTGTATTCGCTGTCGTTCAGTTTTGCAATTTGACAACCCAGTGATTGAATGATTCTCTCAGCATCTTGCAGTTTTGATTGGTTGTCCTCGATGGCATTAAGCAATAAGCGGCTTATAAGTTTATTCGTCGGTTTTTGGTTATTTCTCCTGCACTGCTTGAGGAATCGTTTTGGCACAACATCTGATTGCAAACACGATTTGAAGAACTTAATTCTTTCCAGAAGTTTGGCACTCATACAATTGGCTGCAATATAAGTGTTTAGTTCCTTACGGGTAAAAGGCTAAAAGAATTACTCTCCTTAGGAGCAAAATTCTGCATAGTCAAGAGAAACCTAAGTGAACGCGACATTATTGATATTAAGGCTGGAACAGAACATTTCTAAAATGACTCAAAGAAAGACACCGCCCCACAGACTTTCAATGGACAAGGACTGAAAGCTGAGATAGTTAGCGCACTAGAATAATACAGGAAGGAATAAAAAGGCAGCCAAATCATCACAAAAAACACATAGACGAACTTCGACCACTACAATCAGATAAATCCATACGACTTGCCACACCCGACATAGGATCAGGAGTTGTTATACTTGAAGCCTACGCGTATAGAAAGTCCATGAACGATATATAGGAGTGATGAAGCTATCAACCTTGATTGAATTAATTCCTTGGTAAAAATCAAAGCGCAATAGCAATTTAAGGGACGGAAACTAAACTTACTCTTTTGTATGGTTGAACTGCGTTTGGAAGCCAAAATTGACTTTAATGTATTATTAGTGAATATGATAACGAGAGCATTTTGACAATACAAACCCATGCACACATTATTTTGAAGCCATTGCCAAATCCATGTAAGCTAATTAATTAGGTATTGATTTATTGCACGGATTGCACAATTTATTAAATAAGTGAAGTTTGCTTTGCTGTAGTTCGTTAATTTCGAGAAGTATATTTTTAGTAGTTTTCTCAAAATCATAAAGACCTAAATTATGTGTTTCATTCTACTATTTTGTGCGATTAAATTCTTTTTAAATACACAGTGGGATTTGATATCCGATGCGAGATTTGCCAGCATGTGCCCAACTAATTAGCTTAAATATTAGACGTAAGTATGCAGTATCGATATAATGAAATAAATTTCTGCTCAATGTTGCTGTTAACGAAACCACGTAGAATTCTATAGTCGACACTTAATGTAAATAAAAAATATTTTAGACATCTAATTGTGATAGCAGTTTTCCATCCTGCAAAGTAATTGACTGTACATAAAAATTCAGCATTTTTTGTTCGTGCTCTGTTTCGATGCATAAAGTAGGAAGGCATTTGCCAATACGTGCCACTGACGGCAGTTATTCTATGTTGTGCAGCCGTGTAAATAAATGATGTACCGGTGCTTATATCGAATCTGCCAACTTGACTCGCATAGCAATTCTGTCAGAAGACCGTAAAAATGATGTTATTAAAGTCTATTTGCCCCAGGTAACACAGAACTACTATTTACGGTGAACATTTTAGTTGTATTCGTGTATTAATTCTTTATCGTCTTAAAAAACATAAAATATACTATTGTTGGAGAGGGTGTTCAGGGCAAAACTGTTGGATAAGAATAGGCAATCAACCATAAAATGCGTTGGAACTAAGAGAAGAGTAAGTTATTCTAAGGAGGTTAGACAATCTTATTTATTAACAAAAT
>JAQBSW010006914.1:0-44923 GCA_029291075.1 Eudiplozoon nipponicum
GTGTTTATATCAAGTTCGCAATCTTGATTAAAAGTAATTGTTATTACCGACCGCGCAACCAATGTTCATTTAATTATATGAATATTCATTTCAATACCATTTCCCGTGAATCGCGGTATCTGTTCGACAATAACAGGTTGGGGATGGTGAGTTTGAAAATTAGGGCTAAATGGATGCTATATAGTCTCTACCTGAAGGGAAGACTAAGCAATACAAATTAGTTAGTATATAACTGAAAATTGTGTGTAGTGTGCGGCAGGGTGGCTCAGTGGTTAGAGGAACAGATTCCGAAGCAGAAGTGCCCAGGTTCAAGCCCTGTTTTTAGCATGTTCGCAAACCTTATTAAAAGAAATTTTTATCACCGCCCGGGCAACTAATGTTCATTTAGTTATAAAAATAGTATAGAAATGAGATTAATGTTCTTTTTAAATATATGGACATGCCATTTTGCGTGTAATTAACAATCACATCCAATTAGATTACAATTTCAACGCGTATTTACCTACAATCATTTGATGAGCTTTGCCAATGTTTAGTGAAATTCTATTTATTTTCCTTGAAGGAAAATCATCAAACAGATATTGAATTTCCACAGAGATTGGCGGAAGGGTCTTTTATATTGCACGAAATATGATGAAACCCATTTACCCAAACGAAACTAAACATGTTTCAAGTTTTAAAGATATCTTTGCAATAACGGTGTACTGCTCAATGTTTTGATAATTCGCCTTAATGAACATGCGTTTCAGGATCAATTCAAAGGTCAAACAAGTTATAAAAATATAAACATAGAGAACAACAATTCAATTTCATGCATTACCTCCAGTTTGAGCGCAAAGCCCACCCATGCTTATTCTGCTTGCACATTTCCAGATGAAGTCTGATTATCCGTTAAGATTTGTATGTGGCTAACTACTTTCTCTTATAACATTTAGTAATTAAATTAAATGCTACGTTAAGAGAACAAGTTTTACGTTCTAAGGACATATTGCGTAATTGTCGACGTTATTTTCGATATTGAATTTAAAACAGGCGTTTAACCTGCAATGTTCTCTCCCACAAGTAATTAACAGTCTGGTCGATCGGCTTCTTAATCTGATCGACAACTTGTGCGTCCATATTTGTAAATATTATTTGATGTTGACATTAACGACTGTTCCCCTTTGACTAATATTAAATGCAAGTGCGTTAACTTAAATAATCCTTTTAATTTAGCTGCATTAAAATGTGTGAGTTAATGCCACTTCAATGGGATGTTCAGGTTAACTTATTTCTGCTGACTTCCCCTTTTAATTATTGACCCAATTAATTGTCTAGGAAAGCCATTAGACATTAAATTGTTTATTGCTATAGAATAATCATTGCTTTTGAATCTGGACATACCAATCAGTCAATTCTTCAAAAACGGCGACGAACTGTTGATAAATTATATTGAAAAGGCACGAATACTGTGCTGAACAGGTTGGATTTTGGTAAATTTTTCCATTTAATTTACTATTTATATCTTTCTGTGGTAGGACATATCACAAAAGCAGAAAATCAACTTTCGCTAGCTCTGATGTGAATCTGATTTTCATATGTGCATTTTTGAAACTTTGAAGCAATGTCCATGATTGCAACCGGTTTTTAAAACCATCAAAAATATCATCCAATAGCTGTATGAATTGAGCACATTTTCTTATGTCACTCCGTAATAAAAAATATTCTCCAGATGGACTAGGGAAATCTCAGTCAACACTGGAGATGGAGGACTCCCGATTGCCACATCATCAGTCTCTTTATAAATGCTTCCATTAAAACGAAAAGCTGAATTATTTATGCATAATAAAATAAGCTTGAATAGGGTTTTATTCTTGCGCTTGGAATATAATTTTCATTGTTTCGTCAATTGGCACATCAGTAAACAAGGCCGTCTCATCAAGTTACGCCATAATCTTATTTTTAACATTTCTAACTTGAATTCTGTTGACGAACTTAAAGGAATCGTCAACGGAATAATGAACCAGCATTTTGCGCAATGTTTTCAGTATACAAAACTCACCATTTTGCCATTGTATAGAACGGATAATTGAGCGTTGATAATAGTGTTCTCATAACATAAACTTTTTTGTGTGGTTTAGGTAACTCGTTCATTGTTGGTGTAGATGATCCATTTTTCTTGAGCTTTTGTGCAATTGCTTCATCAATTAAACCGGCATCTGTCAAGTTTTTAATTTCATTTATTACGTTGCACTCCACATTGTATATTTCATCTGAATTATCGTTGAGATGCGTAATTTTTCCATTATCTTTCAGCACCTATTTCATCTTTTTTTTAGGTAGTTGCATTTGTCCATAAGAACAAATATATTGTCTTTATCAGCGCGTATTTTTTCATATCTGCATTTTTGCTAATATCTATTAGCGCATTTACATTTTGCCCTGTCAATATGTGCTGTTCTGCGAATGTGGAGAATTTCAAATATGAAGCCTGGTCAACTAAAGTAGCCCTGATCCAATTTTTATATTCAGTATTTGTAGGTTCTAAGTCGGCAGCTCGTTCAAGTATCAATTCAAATGCTGCCTCAAAATTAACATCGCATCTATCAGAAGGATTTATTCCATAATTTAACAATAATTGTTTGCGCGGGTGGTGGTAACAATTCTTTAAATCAAGTTTGCGAGCTTGAAGTAAACACCAATCCCATTGTATTTAACCAGTCGTCGAACAACATAACAAAACTACCGCCAGTCGCAACGCACTGACGCGTTTCGACCTTCCATGATCATCATCAGAGTGCAACGGCAAACTGACTATCGAGGATCAAACCGCATTGAATATATATGGAAATCAAATTTAGATATGCGGCTCTCACCTCTAGCAGTCTCGCATACATTGAACTTGACTGGAAATGTCGGCTGCACAATTTCTATGCAGTCACGAACATAAACTGTTTGTAGCTTTCGCCACATATACATATATAGGCAATACAATTTAACAATAATTGTTTGCGCGGGTGGTGGTAACAATTCTTTAAATCAAGTTTGCGAGCTTGAAGTTTATGTTCGTGACTGCATAGAAATTGTGCAGCCGACATTTCCAGTCAAGTTCAGTTGCAGACTGATAGAGGTGAGGCCACATATCTTAATTTGATTTCCATATATATTCATTGTGGTTTGATCCTCGATAGTCAGTTTGCTGTCGCACTCTGACGATGATCAAGGAAGGTCGAAACGCGTCAGTGCGTTGCGACTGGCGGTAGTTTTGTTATGTTGTTCGACGACTGGTTATATACAATGGGATTGGTGTTTACTTCATGCTCGCAAACTTGATTTAAAGAATTACTCCATAATTGTTTGGCTTTCCTATTTATATAAAAACTTATGTTATTTTTTTCATACTTGTATAGAATATGATAAAGAAACACATCTAGTATCTGAAAGAATTTCTTTTTCACTTTGAACATTAAAAAATGTAATATGATTATATTGAAGAGTTAAAAACACAGAATATTTATTTATGATTATTGAAAAATTTGTCGTCGATTTGCTGAAATTTCCATTTAATTCACCAAATTTTATTAAAAAAGTATATCAGAATCCTCGTAATTCAGTGCTTTATTTTACATCTCGTAAATTCAACACTGCATCAGGTATCACAGGTAATTCATCCTGTTTTTTCCTAAATGACATCTCATCCGATATCTCTACAATTTGCTACAGACGACGCTGGAACCCATAAACATATGGTTCGAAGTATTGGGTTCTATACATTGAGCATTCACTTCCGTCTAGTGGACGCAATATTCAGTTATCTACCAATTCATGTTTCTATACTGCCATTTGATCAAACAGTTGCCATCTAGCATCACTTTTGAAATAATATTTCATTTAGCCACACTCAATCTATCATTATTGATCTCTGACCACGTGATATGTGGAAATGATATTGAATTAAAGATATACGGCAGGCTATTTTCTATATATTTTTCTGTATAAAATAGTTATTTCTTTAGGTATCAAAGTTAATTAATCCAGTAGTCTGGTTTCACCCTTATTGGCAATTAATCGCGAATTCGGATATCAATAATATGCTTTTTCATAAATTAATTTTTAAATGTGTGTGTATAGAATCAAGTAAATCTAAAATTTACACAATGAATCTGTCATAAACTTAATTTTGTTATTGAAAAATATATAATTTCAAAAAAATTCATTTATTAATTAATGGGAAAATAGGAGTCACTTTAGTATTTTAATGCAATATTTGTTTTTAATATAATAGATTATCGAGATTACCCATTTTTGGTAAAATTATAAATATATTCACTTAACATGGATGGGATGGTTTATCGGCAGTTTAATTTGAGTTTCATATAATGCAAATCGCCATACTTCATTGTGGTATTTAATTTATACTAATATCAGCAATTGGCTATAAATGAACTGCTTTTTCTGTTAAAAATAAGTATTTGCAAAATATGCAATGTTAAATTAAATATTAAACAAATACATTTAGCGACAAAATCGGTGCCCATTACGTAAATTTTCAATAGGTTGAACCCTAAAGACCTATTTCGCTAAATCAATAAATAATGGTAAAAATGGCATCAGGTTTGACAAAATTAATATAAGTAAATTTAATTACTTGATATTTGGACAGATTTCCACATCAATTCTCGAGTGACTTCACAATCAGAAACTAAATATTTTTTTGTATAATAAGGTTACTAGTTATGCGTCATATTTTCTTACTTGACATAATTAAAGTCGCGTGTGTGATAGCCATTTACTCGTAGAAATACAAACTCTTGTTATCGAAGAACGAAAGTGTAAAAAAATATGTGTCAGCTATTGCGTAAGTTAAACGATGAACTGAAGGATATTCCAATCTCAAATACGCATGTTTTTTGTGATTACTAGTGACCTATCAGTAGACGGAACAACTAGGCCATATATCTCCTCTGTGGGATGGTGGACGGCGCGAAATAGTTTAAATAATATTTTTCAAAGTTTTATTTTACTTATAAGTATTATTTTAAAATAGGCAGTTTCCAATTTACATTTTCTTTTAAGATAAAGCCTCAGCCTAAATTATTTCGTTTGCTGTAAGTCAAGTCCAGACTCCTAGTGAATCGAATTCAAGTTTAACTAAAAGAGAAAGCTCTGACATATTAAACTATTTTTAAATACTACATTCAGTAGGAACACCAAGTGAGTCTTTTTATCTATGCAGTCTACAATTTACGTAATCCAAAGACAGAGACCTAAAAAATTACTATTAAACAAAGTTGGATATGTACCTTGTATATATATATATATATATATATATATATATATATATATATTTATATATGTATATATATATATATATATATATATATATATATATAAATAAAGTAGTTGATCAAGCTAGAATGTTTGGATTGATTTGGTCAAACAGAATATTTTACAAACTATCTCAAACAAAAATTATTTTAAATGGAATTTATATATATATATATATATATATATATATATATATATATATGTGCGTGTGTGTGTGTGTGTGTGTGTGTGAAGTAATTGATCAAGCTGGAATGTTTGGACTGATTTGGTCAAATTATCTTAAACCAAATTTTTTTTCAAAATGAAATTTAAAACTCTTATCAGTGTCCGAATTAGTTAACTGCTCATTTGCTTTAATGACATTTCGCGTCTGGACTAGATCTAACTTGCTTTAGGCTTTAAATAATGAGTGGCCTAATTTAATGTACGAATGCTCATCAAATTGCGTGGGGACGTTTGTCTTACCATAGACCTATTTATTGAGTCGACTCAGTTAAAACTACTTGTAACGAAATATTTCATTTGTTGCAAACACAGGTAACAGGCGCATTTAGCATAAATACCCGATTATCATTTAATTTTCTCTTAATATATAAAATTGCATTTTAAAAGCAGTACTAAAATTAATAATTACACATAAGTCCAAAATTGGCCTTCCAATGTTTAAAATCGACTTAAACGCCATTGATTATCTCTAGCAAAGAAAAAAATAATTTTTTTAGCAAGATTGGAGGAAATGGCGCCGCACTTTATTTTCGAAGAAACTTTCTTAATTGCACTTACAAAAATATTTTGCTTTTAGATACACTTTAAATTCATGTCCTACACCGATGCGCTAATAAAATGTCAACAAACATAAAATCCTGCCATATGACTTCGAACTGTAACTATTGTTAATCAAACACAAGTTTAACCTAATAATAGTGGATCTTGCCTTCCACATGGTATTGGGATAGAACGAATTGCGAAGGACTGAATAACAACATTGTTATTCCAGTTAATTTAAATTTGAAAAGAATTGACTTATAAAGGTTGCATTCAGGTGACAAATCAATTTGTTAATTAAAATTGCTTCTATAAGAAATGGAAAATTGCTTACGAAAATAAATACAATAATGTTAATACGTGCTGTATTGTGAAAATAATCTATCCTGGATGTCCTCTCTTCAGTTGTGCCGTGATTTGGTATTGTTGTGTTTCTAATGAGGATATAGCGATTCGTCTGCACAAAAATGAAGTAAGTGATATCGATTAATAGTTGGATTAATGGAGAATAATGAACGCAACAATGAAATGGAAGGTCCAGAATCTATAACAGCGAAGGTAAAATGTTACAATACCAAAGGTCTGATACACAATTTAACCAAAGTAATAAAATAATGGATTTTGTGTCATCTAAGTGCCAAAATGTACTATTGTTAACAAAACCCCAGTCCAGTACGGATGTCTCGTCAATATATTGAAAAAAATTACACTTTGAGCAAAAATAAATTATCAACTATATAGGGCATTTAAACTGGCATATTTAAATAAGGACCACTATTTAGAATAAATACTATAAAAAATTTTTTTAAATATTACTTTCTACTTTAGAAAATTTTTTCGGCGCGTTATTTCAAATTATTAGCCGTCATCGAAAAGTAACATAATTTCACCTAGAAACACGAAATAGCTGCTTAATGCATAGTTTGATGCAACCCTTACGCCACTCAGCAATCAATACATACGCCAAGGAGCGAAAATCTGCAACGATGAGCATCATATAAAAGTGCAATTCAGAATAACGGTGCTTATGCTCTGCCAAATTATCAACATAATATGACAAATCAGAGCAATATCTCTGTAGATCCTGTGATTGAAGCGCATTCTCAATATATTGAACAACTATGGCGAACAGCGAAGGACTGGAAAAGTGCCTATGCGGAGCTAATAGAGAACTGATATGTGAACATCTAACGGAGTTCCTCTGGCCTTCTTTGTCGCCAATTAATCAATGACGCTTTATAATTGACACAATTATTCGCGGTATGGCTAAATTTCTTACATTTATTATAAATTATTTTTGCAATGTATTTCCTTAAACTATTCATTTATTCTTGATTTATTGTACGTATAGTTTTGCTATTTTGATCTACGACTGGCTAAATCCAATGGGATTGTTGCTCACTTTAAGCTCGGAAACTTGATTTAAAAAATTCTCATGTTTAGTATTAAAGAATATCAAAGATAAATACTCATTTATAAATAATATAAGTATTATTCAATTCGGAATCCAAATTAAGATAGAAAAATTACCGTCAGTCACATATACTAACACGCTTTGAACTTCCAGGATCATCAACGGTGTACAACGTTAAACTGACTACCGAGGACCAAACCGCGATGCATATATATGGAAAGCAAAATTAGAAATGTAGCTCTCAGCTCTAATGTTCTCGCATACATTGTACTTGACTGGAAATTTCGGCTGAATTTCGCTTTGATTGTTGCTGGTCAACATGCCATCGTACACTGTTGATGAACTTGGAAGGTCGAAACGCGTCCGCACGTGTGACTGACAATACTTCTAGTATGTTGTTCGACGACTAGTTAAATAAAATGATATTGGTGTTAACTAAAAGCTCGGAAACTTTATTTAAAAAAATACTTATAATGAAGACAGGATTAATTTTGCAAGCTTCCTACAATGTTTTGGACAATATTAGTGCAAAATTATAGTGGTGGCAAATTTAGTTGTTAATTTTCCACGTCTATGTTCGTGGATACAATTCCAGATGTCCAGCAAACAGAATAAGAGACATGGTCGATTAAGAATTTGAATCTCTGAAAAATTTATAAATGATTGCGTTTCACATTCTTAATAAGCATTAAACTGACTAGAGGTCATGGCGTTTTGTATTAAACATAAAGTTTTAATTTTTCATACGCGAATCAATATCGGAGATTATCTGATTTAGAACAGTATATTTCTTGCATATGAGGCGAAAGAGGCATAATTTACAATGTGTGTGTTGCCTCGGAAGTCAAAGAACCACACATAAGAGAATTAGGGAAAAATAGATAATAAATTATAATCCATATTAGCATCATCTATGCTTGTTCTGAAATCAACAGCTCTGGACCAAATTTCTTGATCAGGATGAAACTGAAATATACATCAAACGAATAGTAAATAAAATTAGAACCGCGTTACAGAGATTTAGTACAATGAAAATAAATTGCGAATTAGCCGTCATTTTTAAATTTTCAGTTTATACACAGATTTCCATTGCAAAATATTATTTTTAATGAAAAGTCATTTTAATTTTCTGCTTAAGCAATTTATTCGTTTTATGTAAATTCGCAACCTTTTATAGACTGTTTTCTTGTAGTCTTATTTCTAAACGATTTCAATGTCTGATTATCTTTAAAGAATTTTTTATAAATATTTGGCGAATAAGCTAAATTAAGTGAATACATTCTAAAAAAATATAAAGATGAATAGAAAACGTGCATGCATATTCACATACATAACATCAGAAACAAACACATCAAATTCACCTGTTCATATTCAATTCGTGTAGATATTCATTTTTTATTTAGATATATAGAAATGCTATTAAAAATGACTGATTCCGTGATGAGCAATTCATATTTAGGCTTTGCGCCTTGCTTTTCTAGCTTCACTTTATAATATTCCGTATATTGCAGTCGTGTTTAGACAGAGGGAAAACGATTAATTTCGTATTATATAAATTTACTTTATAATAAGATTATGACGCAATGTACAAAGCATAATTTGTGTTACGATGTAATTCATATCTTTAAAGGATATTGTACCGTTCTACTATCCCACATTCCTCACCCAAATATATAGTGGTTAAAGGGCGTAATACCGGCTCCTACTGATGAGTCGCCAGTAAGCACGAAACGAATGTGCAAGTGATTATACTTTCCGTTCATGCTGTTTTTGTTTATCCTTCTGGTCACAACTGAACTAATTTGTTATTAATCGAACAAGTTTTAAAACAGTTCTAATTGAGCCCGTTTGATTTATTTGATCTCAAAGCCGAGGCCATTCTGGTAAGATACAAATAAGATATTTTACGATTTATGTAAAACTAAAATAGTTCATCTACAAATAAATTCACGCTTAATAGAAGACAACAATTTTGCTTGTACGTAATTGATTACAATATATTTTTTAATTTTACATCGTGTAAAATGTGTGTGCAACAGTTTTTTATATTACTTCAATCAGGGTTGCCATCTTGATATAAACACCTAAATAAATTTGTCATTAAATAGTGTGGAAAATAGAATTCATCCAGTAGACCGGTTACGTTCTTGTTGGGAACTCATGAAGTACTGTCCAGAATTTGTTATATTACCTGCACGCAATCAGTATTCTTTTACAATAAATGTTGCTTGTTACCATGTTCGTGCATTGTCAATTTGATTAAAATATCCCTGCTGCGAAAAAAATGGTTTTTTAATACAAATTTCTGAATATAAATCATGTTAGAAAGTATTGGGATATGAAAACATGTTATGCAAGAATAACGAAACATGATTATTAAAAGCCATAAATATAGTCGGACTGCAGTGTACGCAACATTTGAAAACAGTTGCCTAATTATATTTGTCTATTTTACATGATAATGTAGACATGATAAATAATTCCAACTCTGAGTTTAATTCAGCAAGCAAAATTAATATTGTCAAAATTTTATTGGTCCTGCAAATTGTATTACATGTGTATCTCCTGAGTATAAGAGTTGCAACCGTGATTTTGCAGCCTAGTTGCAAAATCAGATGAGCGGCCTGGTGTTGGGCGTAGCATTCTAGTACACACCAAAACGTGTTAAATCAGAGCTAATTATCATTCGATTTGTAATTGCGGCTGCTAACTTGGTGAACTTATCCTGTGGGCATGCTTTATTGCCTTGTTACGAACACTGTAATTCGTCAACTAATAAATCGAAATTAAGTGATCTGCATTGTGACAAACACAGGCTGAACTTAATTTGGCAATTTCCTTGAAAATGTTACGCCAGTCATTGCCGGCCATCGTAATGCCCTTATTAGTACACGCATCAGCCAAAGTGTGAAAAAATAGACTAATGAAGCGAGCGAAATATTGCCTCAAGGCATATAATTCATTCTTCAGACTTATTTTTCACTAGAACGACTAGTCTGACACGTGGAGAGAATAAAATGATATTTTTTTCGTGTAATCTTATGTAGATGGATGCACGTGTCCATTAATTATATTTACCTGAATCGCGTTTAGTTATGTACACACACACACACGCACACACGTGATTTGCGCCAATTTAACGTTATGCTAACAACAATCATATATACAGATTCAGTGGATTTAGTGAAATTTCACAATTGCATGGCACGTCTGTGTTTTTTTTAAATTTTATCAATTACCATGACATGAGGTTATGAAGAATGTATCGGATTTATAGGGCCGCCCGCCCGAGAATGTACGGGCGACCTCAGTTATGTCATGTCATATGGTGATTATTAAAAAAATAGTCTAACACATGCAAATGATAAATTCATACTCAGTCACTCTTGTTTCATCCACTTGGATGAAAATGGCAACTATGGATGTATACACACAATCAAACACATCAGACACACTTTCTTAATCAAAGGTCAGTCTTAAGTATAAATGATATGCATAGAGGAAATAATGCACTTCGTTCATAAGATTGTTTTGTTTTTAATTGTTATGACTGATAAACGGAAGAGGGCGACCGCCAAGAATCGCCGAACTATCTTCAAGACACGAACCAACTGGAATTCTTTAAATCAAGAAAGCGAGGTTGAAGTAAACACCAATCGCATTGTATTTAACCAGACGTCGAACAACATAGCAAGCATATCGCAAGTCACACGTAATAACGCGTTTCAAATTTCCATGATCATTTTCATAGTACGGCGGCAAATTGTCTAGTGAGGGTCAAACTTCATTGTATATATCTGGAAAGCAAAATTAGATATGCATCTCTCTCGCACACGCTGTACTTGACAGGAAATATCGGTTGCCCAACTTCTATGCAATCACGAAAATTAACTGTTTTCGGCTTCTGCCACACACATATATAGGCAATAAAATTGCTGGGTGGTAGCAACCAAGCGATTAAGGATAGTCAAATATTTTAGGCAATGCGATCCTGGTAGTAATACGGTTCAGAAATGACCAGAATTATATGCCAAATTTGACGGGTAATAAAGGTACTAATCACATTTCCACATGTCATACGTTATTACTGCCTTAACAATCGGATGAGTCGGCAATATGCTACTAGCAAAGAGTATATTTAGTTAGGAAATGCGGGGCGACTGAATAGGTGCACCTCTCACCTTTGTTAAATGATGCCGATTGAGGTCAGAACATACTGGCCAGCATTTTTATATATTGGTTTTCATTCTCAATGCAAATGAAATTTACCCTGCATCAAACTTTTTTAAATGTTTCCATAGTTTACGGACTCATTATGTATTATTTGTGAAATGAGTTTGCTTTAAAGTTGCATTGCTCAAAATGTTAGTTTACCATTCTTGCAGTGTCCATTTTATTGACCAAAAATGTACCTTTGGTATGGGGCGCGATTTCAGCTATGGCTGATGCGTCGCTAGTAAGAAGGAAACAATTTTTTTACGTAGGAATATGCCATTTGCTCATGCTGACTTCGGAGTATTGCTTTGGGCGCATTTTAAAATTATAAATAATGGCATATATTTTTATTTTCCGCATCAAAGCACACTATACTGACACACGAGTCTTTGTGTAGTTATTGTTTGGTGTGTTTATTTTTCTGGTCGAGTATAATGAGCTCAGCTGGTTAAACAACTATATACAGGGTCTGTCAAAATATCGTTATTAATTAAATTAATAATATGTTACACAAAAAATAAAATCCTTCCACATTTCTACAAGCTATTTGCCGACTTACATGATTTGCAGAATATAATTAATTATAATTATATATAATTAATGCGGAAAACAATTGATAGAAAGCTTGATTTTTGTTCATTTCCAGTTCCATCTATCTGCTATCCTTAAATTCTATAAACGATAATAAATTTTAATTCTTTGTGAGAATTGACAATGCTTAAATATCTCGTCGCTACCGATTATTATACATTATACATTATTATTATGTGCAGATTCATTATATATCAAAATATATAGAAAATGAGACAAAGAGAGGCAGACATAAAGTTAGATTGTTATTAGAGTATATATATATATACATATATATATATATATATATATATATATATATCTCTCTTTACATATATATATATATATGTATATATTGTCCTATTCAATCAAATATTTCGTGTTATGTAACCACACCCAGCCATAAAACTATATGTTTTCATTAGTTTAAGTTAATTAGAAAGTAAAATTTTCCATAAACGAATTTGGTCTATAGAGCATTTATGTAATAGCAGATTTATGCTACTACAGTCAAACCGCAGCAGTTTGTGTCTGTTTTGCACGAAATGGTAGAATGATTAATCCCGATTTTAAATAGCATAAAATATTTAAAAAAACGGAAATGATAAAATATCTAATGCTATTTTCAGCAGTTGATAAAAACAATTACTGAAATGGAATTTCAAATGAAGCCTCTAATTGATGGTCCACATAGGAAGACAATCTAATGAGCCATAATAATTAAATAAGACCCTTTTTCGTGCATAACGAGAATGTATACGAGTCGACTTATCGCAAACAATACATGTATTTTAAAGTCAGATGCCATGAAAGGTAATGCATTTCTTACTGGCATGATTTGAAGGATAACAGTAGGTAACATCGACCTTAAATAAGATATATCATTTGAAATGTGTAAGTTTACAATCATGCTGTGCAGTCTGATTGATCAGATGTTTAATTCTTATAAAAAGACGTTGTCGTATAAGCGCTGTATCAAACTAAATGTTGAATAAAGCATGGTCATTATCCTTCCATGTACCTACAATATATATATATATATAATTGTGCCACAGTTCGTGTATCGTCCGCGACAATATCTGCGCAGCGAGAACTAAGCCGTCCGTCAGGATGATGTTACCTGATGCAATCTTATTGTTAATGACAAAATACATATTACAAATTCCTGACATTACACATCAAATTAATATACCTTCCCAAAGTGGAAAGCTGGTTGTTTTAGCATAACAAATTGGGCACGAGCTCTTAGAAGATGAGGTCTTAGGTGAATCCAAACTGGTTCCACATTTAGGAATGTCTAACAAGAATAAATAGTTTGAATATGGCATCAAACGTCGAATAATTTGCCATACGGTCTGCTTATATTGTTTTGACCGCAGTTCACGACAAATTTAGCAGAGTATCTACAGTTCCAATAAGGAAGAAACAGGTCTACATGTTAAATAGCACTTTTAGCTTGATGCAATTTGAAGTTAATACTACAGTATATATAATCGGTTTTGTTCAAATACACAAGAAATATATTCTTTGATATGAAATTTAAAACTATTTTACCGTTGCACATTATTTTTTTATATCCATTTTTTCAATTGCATCTAATGCGTTACGAATAAAGGAAAACTATAAAAATTGAATTTGTGGATATGGTAAACATGAGTAACGTAATATTTGCATTTCATTAGCTAATGCTCATTGAAATTGAGAAATGAAAATTCACTTAAGGAACTATAAAATAATAAAAAAATGGCTCATTTGTTCCCAAGGCCGTTCGCTGACTGAGAAGAATTATGCGCGAAGTGTTCACATGCTACATTTAATAAATAAGCGTAAACCTACTGATATAATAAAATCAATTATGAATGATTGTACATTTGTTAAGAAACCCGAGTTATCTCACTTACAGTACAAATTTGAAGAGACAATAAAGAGCATTAGAGACAGCTTGCGTTCTTATTTGGCTTTTACATAGATTGCAGCTTCCTTATTTATGTTAAGATCCACCAAAAAACCGTCCTTCACTTCGTGTGAAACAGCAGATTCCACTGCAAACTGCATCTAACAGTAAATATGATTACAAGTGTTGCTGTGGACAATTATATGTAGGCAAATACCGGTGATACACGCACGTTTATAACTAAATATGATATGCTCTGTAAAATGTGTGGCTTGCCAACGAAGACGTTTTCAATCTTAATAAAAGCTACGTGTGATAGTATGCTTTCATATTTGGAAGCAATTTAATTAAATCCTCGTTGATCAGAACTGCACAAACAAAAATATTGTTTTCGTATTACGGGGATTTGATACCTTCATGTTGAAACGTGTTTAGCTATGTTTCATATTTCACAGCAATTTTTACTAATAGAAATATATTTGTTCTATTTTAACGTGTATTGTATTTCTAACAAAACAATTTTTTTGTATTTCCTTTTGTTCATACTTGCAGTACAAGGAGTTAACAAGATTGAGCATATGCGCGACTTCGAAATTTTCAATACTTTCTTATCAATTTATATAGTATTGTAAGTTTTTTGTGTATTTGAGGAAATATTATCCGACAATCTTTATCGCTAAGTGTGCTAATATATAGAATCCATAGTTCTGAATTTATCCGACATTATTTAATATATGTCAATATAAGATTTTATTTTATGGGTTTTTTATCGTGTTTGTGTGCATACATGCGTGTAAGTTCATTACTTAATAGCGGGTACATTACACGACAAATAGGTTTTTACCAACCAACAAATAATTTCTTTTCCCAGTGCTTATATGGAGATCTTATGAACAAACTGGACAATTGCATAAGGAGGATCTGCTGTGAACATCAAATTGAAGACCTGTTCTATAGATTGAACCAAGTGTAATAGATAAATGAATGCACACGCATTCTTATGAATGTCAGTATGATACCAAGACAACCATATTTCACAGACGATTACAATAGAATGAACCGCCGGCAACAATAAAACGAATAAGATTAAGCGAATTAATAAAGGCCAATTTTCAAAAAATAAAGTTTGACATTCTTACTAGTGCTCCTCGTGACACAAGAAGAGAAAATTACAGTTAGCTTTTAGTGTCATAACATTCGATCTGTTACAACAATTTTCAATTTAAACAGTCAGTGATTGCGAGGATGGTGGTAACAATTCTTTAAATCAAGTTTGCGAGCCTGAAGTAAGTAACCAATTGCATCGTATTTAACCAGACGTCGAAAACTTAGGAAAACTAGCATCAGTTCCTATTTAGCTCTAACAATCGTTGCATTGACAGAAGTAAAACTGATCAGTCATATCAATAAACACTTTTCTTAAAAGCCTACAACCTGAGATATAGTACCAGTTTTGAATATGATTATGATAGATCATATAAAAAATACAGTCCGAAATGGTCATTAAACCATTGCTTTAACAATTTAAAAGAAAATGATTTAAAAATTATAAAAAATATAAGGCATTTACAAGCAAACAGACAAACCAGGGTGTTAAATATAAGAATTATGCTTACAAGTCAATCAAGTTAACTGCCTGAAGATTAATAACTGTTAAATTAAATAGATAGTAGGAAAGATAAAACTATTACTGATTTAGTCTTAAGCAGGAATTCTTTAATTCAAGTTTGCCAACATGCCACCACCCACGCAATCAATGATTGTCTAATCTGGAATTACCCCAACGTCAAAAATCGGAATAAATTCAATCATCATTATTTGCATTATTACGTTTGAAAGAATTCACATAAAAAATATTATTGCGATTGAAATGTTATGTTGAAATTTAATTTATTATTGTTCTTCTAAATCTCGGATGAATGGTTACTTTAACGGCAATATAATGCATTCGAAAAAGTATATATAATCGAGATCATAACTGAGGCGCAGTTACTAATAGTATAAGAGTCTGGATGAAAAACTTTCTTCGAAAAATGCACTCATTAAATTTTTTTTTAAATTGCGCATACCTTTCAAAAAATCGAAATAGCATCAGATTACGACCCACATATTCAAAAGAAATGGTCTAAAGAGCGTACAAAAAATAGTTTCTATTCTTAAATTGCCCTCATTCGGCTTTTACAGTAAATATTACCGTCGTTTTGATTTATGATTTAAACATTTGTACAGTTTAAATCGATTATACTTATATTATGTTATATAACACATACCAGTCTAATAAATTTGAACGTAAATACAAATATTATGCATGTTTACAGTGTAAAGCAGATTGAGATGAACAAAAAGACGAATTGTTTTGTCTTAGACGAATTTGAAATCAAGGTAACACCATTTTTAAGTCTTTAAGTAAACGTTAATTATGCTATTTCGCCAGTCGCAAACAAACGTAGAACCAACTTCAGTCACATGCACTAAAGTTTTCGGATTTCGATGACGATAATCAGCGGAAAAAGAAAACATTACTAAAGTGGAGCACACTATTGTAGGATTTAGTATGATTTTTTATCACACTTGCATCTTTCAGTTTTAGTAGACAAACATAAATATAACTCGAATACAATGTTGGTTTAATTTTGGCGAAATCTTACTTCCTTAAACAAGGAATATTTGATATTGTTCTTTGTTACTTTATCGCAGATATGCGCTAAGTTGGTTACGGTAAAATAGATTATGTTTAGGTTTTTTCAATTGACCTGTGCGATTTTTACGTTTTTATTAATTTTGCTCGTCTCCGGTTTCTATCTATTTTTTATCATGTTGAATGGTTCAAATAAACAAAATCGTAACTGCTAGGTCTTTAGGTATTTCGCAATTATTCTATTTGCAAACTAAGCCGGATTTATCGTTTTCCCTACCACTGTAATTGTTTTTAAAATTTATGATAAAAATAGCAATTTCTACGAGGGTTGTCAAATTATGCTAGATTTTGATGAATCATTAATGATTCGGGGCGTGTATTTGAAAAATGTGCGAGTGCAACCTTTTTATGTTAATATTCGTTCGAATTTGTAAAACTGTAAACGATCAAATTTGAGTGTTGTATTTTGACACATTTCAGTGCGAATGCTAAAAACTTGACATAAAATTATTAATCGCAGTTAATAGAATTTTTCATACTCCTTACAGCTTAGCGACTGTTGAAAGTAATAAATGAGACTAATCTGTGAACTAATTTTGGTATTTTTTCAAAGAGACACGAGGTTTTAATAGAAGACTAACTACTCATTTGAAGAAAATGGTGAATGGCATTCACAAAATCTAGTAAGCACAAGTACTAATGAATGCAGCATCATTTAGTTACTTATTCTTATGTATAAAATATAATAGGTTCTGTAATATATAACAAAATAGGTAAGCGACAAATCATATCTTAAACAGAAATTCGATGGAGGAGCAGGGGACTGTTAGAAAGGACAAACATTGACATACGCACAAGGATAATACTTACGGTAGTTTTGCTTTGATGTATGACGACTGGTGAAATATAATGGGATTTGTGTTTACTTCAAACTCGCAAACTTGAATTAAATAGCCTATTATTTATTGTAAAATTTTGATTTGTTTTAAATAGAAAATAAAAATTCCACTTTTTGCACATTCCTTGAAATAAAATTTATGTTATATAATTAAACAAACACTGGTTGCGCGGCCGTGCGAACAATTATTATAATCAAGGTTGCGATCTTGATATAAACACCTGACTCACAAAATACAAACATTATTCAGTATAAACAAAGAAATGTAGAGTGTAGAAAAGGCAATTCATACAGTAGACCGTAACTTTGGGTCCAACTGGTACCACATGAACTACACCTAAAAGAAACCAGACTAACCAAGTTACATTAGTTTGTATATAACTGAAAATCGTGTGCTTTGTGCGACAGGTTGGCTCAGTGATAAGAGCATCAAATTCCGAAGCAGACATGACCAAGTTTGAGCCATGTCCGCGACAAGTGAATACCCAATATGAACGAAACCAGTCTACTGGATGAAATTCCTTTTCCACACTATGCAATACTTAGTTTATACTTAAAAGTATATGGCATTAATGGGTCAGATGTTTATATCAAGATCGCAACCTTGATTATAGTAAAAGTTTCTTTGTTTGGGAAGTAGTACTGACTTGTAGTAATGTAAGACCAGTGAGCAGGAGATACTCAGGCATTCAAGTAACAACGCGATTTCTTCGTGTTAACTCTGGCATGTCGTCACTGTCTTATACCAGCGAACATGTGAAAAAGCACGCCATGCCTTATGCATACAATAATTTAATAATATTAATTTCATATTTTTACACCATAGAGTATAATTATGATCTGAAATGCGTTGTATAATATAGTTGGTTTTTCGTTAAATTTTGCAAAATGTAAATATCGCAATTGATTTTTTTAACCATCAGATTAACTAAAACAAACACGTTGAATACAGTGCTTAACATGAAAACAAATTATAGAAACAAAAAAAGTCAGCAAATATGCCGAGCTTGCCATTTACCAGACACAATCGACTAGAGTACAGTCACGAATTTTATCTAAATTAGTAAAATCTTTCGATTAATAGGACAATGACGTGACATGATTTGCACTGAACTAATGGAAACAAGTAAGCAAAACATTTTAAGAAATAAACATGAGCTAACGCCCGATTCTGTCAACAATTTTAAAGCTAACTCTTGTTTAATATGAGAAAAAAATAATTTATTACACATTAGTAGTAACAATTAAAGAAGGAAGACGAAAAATGGACTATTAAGTTAGATAACGAGGTATTTTATAATATACAATTTATAGCACTACATGTTTTTTGAACCGATGTATTTAATTTGTCTGTGTTCACAAATGTAATTATGAACAATTTTATTTTAATAAATGTACTGCATTCTATGCTAAACGGAAACAATTTAATATCTCGCAGGGACAGAGAGCACCGGGGAGGTATTTGAATAAACGTGGAATCACACTAAACTTATATATATATATATATATATATATATATATATATATATATATATATATATATATATAATGTCCATTGCCTTCGAATATTACACAGTATATTTCTAATTAGGAAGAAAAAACATTAATAACAAAGTGGATAATGGCCATTTATTTCGAGAATATTAGACTTCGCTATACAATCTTTCTATTATAAACATTGCGGGTTTACATTTGAATATGTGGTTGGCAAAAAATATGACTCGGTTTTTGATTTCTCGCTTTGGCTGATTTGTAATTGTGTATGCGTTTATGTCCGTGTGTGTGCCTGCTTGCAGGTAAAGGACCTTCTCACTGTTTTGCAAATTGATGTATGAGATATGGTCATTATTCTATTGACGGCTTGAGAATTAACCATTTGTTCGCTGTTACCTGTACGAGTGCTATTTTTCCGAGTGTAGTCTTTGTTTCACCTTTTTGCGCAAATTAGTGTTCTTCACTTGGTAACAGCGCAAATGCGGATTGCAGTTTAGAACGTTCATATAGTTTGGAAATTTCTTTCATTGTATGCCCAAACAATATGAGCGTTAAACACCGCAATCCACACTTGCACTGTTACCAATAGAAGAAAACAAATTTGCGCAAAAAGGTGAAACGAAATACTACACTCTGAAAAATAGCACTCGTAGACATAATAGCGAATTATGCGAACAGATGTTTACAAAATTTACAATCAATAACCAACGGGGCTTAGAGAAACGCCTCCATCTAAGATGTCATTTAAATTTTTATGTACTGAACTAGAAAAAATCTATAATGCTGCTGATATTTTTAATTTTGATTATGGTAACACATTCTCATGGTTGAATAAAAGACAAGGATAATTGTGATCAGCAACATACCTTCTTGAGATTTTTATTTCCAAGTTTTGTATTATTAAAATTGAAATGTCATGCATTATATCATGATGTTTGTCAAAAATACGTACAAACAATTGCTAGTCATGTTAAATGTTTCTTGAAGGAGTTGTGTTTTTGCGCACCTGGATTAATTGAAATTACCTGATCTGCATTTTGACTAACGCAGCTTTCATTGTTCCAGTAAATTTCTTTTTTCATAATATTTCGATCTACCTTACCGTAGATCTTCATCAGATGCATTTCACGAAACAAATGAAGCACATGTGTTATTTCCTCTAGTCATAATATTTATATACCACAGACTGACCTTTCATTAGATATTCGCGTGTCACATGTGCGTGTAAGTATGGACATATTGCTAAATCAGATCTTGCTCGTCATGTAGTGGAGACTGGGCATACTATCGACTGGGAGGAATGCAAACGCATAGCAATATGTAGTCGTAATAGGGTGACGAGATTGATTAGGGAATCTATAGAAATTAAATCTAGAGATGATATTATGAATGAAACAGCTGTTGAAAAATCTTTAGGTCCGATTTGGAATACTGCACTAGCTAATGGAAGGAAAAGGCAATTGCATGAATTGGTAACTGAAGCTAGCTCCAGTAAAAGATTAAGAACATCAGATTAAGATTGACTAATTAGTGGGCTTTTATTCAAGAAATGAATAAACAATTATGAATATAGCCTTCAAATTTCATCTCTAACTATTCATTTGATTTTAAAACAAATAGTGATTTCAACCTTAATTTTCTGTTTTACACCCCCACCCTACCCATTGGAAATATTCTAATAATACAATATTTATAAGTAATAATTTGTCTGACGCGTGCAAAGGGTAAATTAATGTCTATTGACTGCAGTTTCATTTAGATGTACGTACATGTGTATCAAAATAATTTAACCAAGTTTTTTCGAGTTATGCATACACATACACATGCACATGCGTGGCGTGCGCCAATAACTGTTATTAACTTATCTATCTTGAGTATAACCTAGTGGTTTGAATTGTAATTTAACATGTGCATTAGTCGTTCGGACTTCTGGTCTTATCACTCATGGCATGTTTTTATGACGAGTGTTTCTGAATTATGGGTCTCCCCATCTCAGTTACGTCATTTACATTGAGTGTGTAAAAAACGAATAGTTATTGCATGCAATTGATAAATTATTATTCAGCCACTCTGGTCTAAATTAGTTAGATGAAAACAACGGTTATAAAAATGCACACACACACACATGTGACACGCGAATATCTAATGAAAGGTCAGTCTGAGGTATATAAATATTATGACTAGAGGAAATAACACACTTGCTTCATTTGTTTCGTGAAATGCATCTGATGAAGATCTACGGTAATGTAGATCGAAATATTATGAAAAAAGAAAATTACTGGAACAATGAAAGCTGCGTTAGTCAAAACGCAGATCAGGTAATTGCTAGTCATGGTTCTCATATTATGGATAAGGTCACACTCGAATTATACCTTAATTATTCCTATTTCGATGATGAACCTATTTCTCTTTACAGCCGAACATTCTGATGTTGATAAATTGTACAGTATAACTAGTGAGAATTACTTATCTACATGAGACTAATTGCACATATTTATAACATTTTACAATATTATTATCTATTTGATGGAACATGCGTGGTTTGAGTCCAAATAAAGTTATTTATCTCATTCTTTATACCCAGAATGTATAAATCAAAGACGAAGATAAGTCGGAATTCTCGAAAAAAATGGCCATTATCCACCTTTTTATTAATGTTTTTTTCCTATTTAGAAATATATATATATAGATAGTTTATACTTTACCATTTTTTAAATGTAAGAACAAAAACAACGTACTCCATGGAATAACATTTATTAATAAAATCTTATCTACCAGTATCCACAGCCATTGTTCTGGTTCGCTGGTATATTCGTTCATCCAATCCCACTGTACATGTGTTGTAAGCTACTCTCCTCTTCGTTATGGTAGCTTTGGTTTTGCGCAATTTAGACCACTACTTTGCGCAATTTAGCCCTTCCTTTTGCATAACATCATTCTGGTGCGTCATCGACTTTCATTGTAATTGCGTCCGTGATGTGCTATGTCGTCGTATTTTTGCGAAGCGTTGGCTATTTTTAAAGGCATGCCGATATAATATCTTTTGATCTCCAGTCAATTTTAATTTCACCGTTTGAATTATTTTCTGCGTCACGTTTAGCAGGGCTTCAGCTTATTAAACTATACAATAGCTTCAAAAGCCCAGAAGCATTTTCTACTGTTATCGCTGTAGAGAACTGAAAAAATGTTACTACTAACAGCATGACCCGGTGACTGTGTTCGCAAATTGCTGATTTTTGGCAGGAGCTGCACCCCTACTCTCAATAGTTTTTGAGAGAGATGCCGATTTATTCTAGTTTCGAGCATCTTTTGATCTGCCGATCGTACTGAGCGTTGCAGGTACATTGAAAGTATGTATACAGACGTAGGTGTTGACGTCACAGAGAGGCTATCTTTCTCATTCGTGCGCATCAGTTTTGTTGTGTTGAACACACACTCTAACCTGTGTTGATCGGAAACTGTGCTTTGTGTAACGCTCGAATTAAAAAAAGACGTGATATTTATCCTTCCTAGTATGTACGGAATATCAATGTGAGATGAAGAAGGTACTCTCTCAAGGTCAGTTCACACGAAATCAAGCTGGACTGGACTACATATATCGCGTTATATCGAAATGTCAGATTAGTGCCAAGGGCATACACGAAAGGCACCTATAATATCATGAAATTTGGGCACACGAATACGCAGGGATTTGTTCACTGGACAACATTGGAAGTGACGAGCTAAAGCTGTTGCTTCGCGAACCGTTGAGAAATAATGGCTATCCGGACTGGTTCATCGAATACAACTTGAGACAACGCATCAAAAGTCGAGGCCAATTTGGAAGAAAACGTCAAACTCCCAGATAGTAACGCTTGAGTGTCTTCTATGCAGGTGATCTTCCAGCGGAAATCTTTAAACGAAAAGTAATTTGAGACGACAAAAGCACAGTTTCCATATCAATACAGGATGAGAGTGGTGTTCAGCTACAACAAAACTGATGCTTGCATCGAATGGAAAAAGGTAGCCTCTCTGTGACGTCAACACCTTTGTCAAACGTACCTACAAATTTCAATGTACCCTACAACACTCAGTACATCGGCAGATCATAAAAGAGGTTCGAAACTACGAATCAAAATCAGCATCTTCCTCAAAAAGCTATGTAAAGAGGGGTTGCAGCTCCTGCAGCAAATTAGCAATTTGCGAACATATGTACTACTCACAGGTAATGCTGTTAGTAGTAACAATTTTTCAGTTCTCTACAAGAGCCCAAAAACAGAGAAAAAATGCTTCTGGCTTTTGAAGCTATTGCAATTAGTAAGCTGAAGCCCTGCTTAAACGTGCAGAAAGTTATTCAAAAGGAATTAAATTGGACTGGAACAAAGACATAACTGTCATGGCTTTACTAGCCAACGCTTCGCAAAATACGACACATACATCAATTACGGACGCAATTACAATGAAAAGCGATGACACACCAAATGATGTTACGCAAAAGGGAATGGTCTTAAATTGCGCTAAAGTAGTGGTCTAAATTGCGAAAAACAAAGGCTAACATAACGAAGAGGAGTTTGGTTACGACAAATGTACAGTGGGATTGGATGAACGAATATACTAACGAATCCAGAACAATGGCTGTAGATACTGGTAGAAATAAGATTTATTAATAAATGTTATTCCATGGAGTACGTTGTTTTGTTCTTACATTTTAAAAAATGGTGAAATTAGAAACTATCAATATATATATATTTATATGACGAAGGAAATTTAATACGTTGAATCGCATTTATTAATAAATATTTTTTCTATCAGTATCTAAAGCCAATGTTCTGCATTCGTTAGTGTTATTTCCCCCCACCCAATCATAACTGTGCATTTGTCGAAACCAGCCACTTTTTATCTATGTCTATCGTGCTATTACACAATGCGAACTATTTCTTGTTTCGAAAGCCATATGATGTGTCATCGCCTTTATTTTGAACATATAAACTCTTAAATAAGTTATTTATTTGCTAGACATTACTAAACAAATCCGTCTAGAATTCTATGGTTTAATCTTACTAAGCTTAGTTTTCTGGATAGAACTCACGACCATTTCTATCAGACACACTGTTCCAAGCGGTGTATTTCAAATGAATATTACATTGTGCTTAATTGTAGAGTCCTACGCTAAGTTTTATTTCACGTACGATTCTGCCTGATTACGTCATCTGATTCAAAATATATTAAGGCATACTTGATAATCTGCATGGCATTAAATGAAATGATCTCGAGTTTGATAAATTCCCTTACCAGTCCTTGCAATTATTGTGAAGCTTCCAAATAGGAGATAAAAATTTCCACGAAAATGCATTAATTTTTTTTATTTTCCGAAACGTTTAAGTAATATAAATAAAATATAACAGAGACTTTTTCTTTCAAAATTAATTGCAAAGATATAAATATTTTTAGGTTCAACATTAAACAGCAATCGGCAGTTAATTTTGTACATAAATACTTACAGACAATTATAAGATTCGTAAACACGTACATTTCATTATTTTACAAACTTTCAAACAGTACAGCGACGCTCCGCGCACATGACAGACATTTAGGGCTACAGGGATATCATAGAAGCATGCGTATATTTTTTTTTCTATTTCTGTCTGATGCTGGGCAGATTTGTCAAGTAAATCACAACGTAAATATATGTCAACCCTATGTCATAAATGTTAGCCAGATTACATAGAAGTCGATAATTGGTTGATCGTGACAAATATTATTTAAAACTTTATTACGCATAAAAGAAGCTGAGACCCAGTCAGGTAGAAGAACATCGGAAGATTTACCGTGTCAACATATCAGAGGCTTACATCCATGAGAGACTACATTCATTACAAGAGGAATGTAATAAATGGTACACTGTCGAGGGGTTATAAGAGAGATTGAGGACAATCAGGACAATCAAAATCTGTTCAAAATGATTTATTTAAGCAAACCTGATATCCTGCAACGCGCGCGTGAAGACAATTTCACATGAACTGTTCATTGAAAGCTGGCCATTAATTGGCAGTAAGCCCAAAATACACCCGAAAATTACGACTTTATTTGTGCTCCGAAGTTAGCGCAAAACTATTTAACACGAACATTCGATTAATAAAGTATCAGTTGAATATCGGATTCAACCGCTGAATACCTTTGCAATTGCAACTAACATCCTTAAAACAGGTCACCTGGCCGGGCTAAATACGTTGTATTAATTCAACACATTGCAAAGTAAAAGAATTTATTGCCCATTTGACAAGAAATAAGCATCAAAATTAACCGTAAAACGTAATTTGCCTAGCAGAAACAAATAAAATAGATAAATTTGGGACGACAGGAAAAAAAACTAATCTATATTAATAGATTTAAGGGAAACCGGCAAGGCAATGACCGATAACAGTTTGAAAGGCCACAAATACGCCCACACACCTTCAAAACCAATAAAATATAAAAAACACACGCCTATAGATTTTCTCAATCTAATGACATTCTGAGGCTAGCAGTGTAATTTTGTTGAAAATTTAAATAAACACACGTTAAACAAAGAGATAAATAGCAACATCAATGGTCATTTTAACTTCGCAAACACTCCCATTTCAACCCACTCGCGCAAGAGGCAAATTCAAAATAGCTTGACAAGTTACGTTTATTCATTCGTACAAATTTGAAAAGAAATGCGTTATTCCGAGGGTAATGGAGATAAGTGTGTTCAATTTTGTATCACAAAATCCAAGAACGAATTTACTTCGTCCACTTGTACCAACGAGACGTTTAACCTGTAAAGAATTAAAAATAATCCTCAAGTTAATAACTGCCATCAAATATGACATATCGGCATAAAACACTTCACAAATAATTGAAGTTAGGATTCACATTATCCATAGCAAATAATCGTAATACATTTTAAATGTTTGTAAAGAGAGTATCTTTATTTATTATATTAAACGGTCTCGATTCAAATCTTCAAAAGGAATAATAAATCCGTCTCAAATTACTAATCATTAATGCGTCACTTCAAGGTGAGATTTAGCACCATTCGTCTGTTCGTATGACGTTGATATCGACATGCATATGCAAGTGTCAATAATTAATAAATAAATGTTTTGTATGTGATGAAAGGTAAGGCAGAGCCTAGAGAGGTGATAGATTACGTATTTGTCAAGTTTTACACTGATGTCCGTCGAATTTCATTTTTAAAATGTACCCAAATGCAGTATAACATCGTTTACTTTTACACTAACAGTACAATCAGCATAACATTTATGCACAGGCGGTGATTACCATTATTTATGTCAATGTTGCGATTTTATTATAAACACCAATCCGATTATAAATATACATTTTTTCAGTATAAACTAGACAATGTGTAATGTGGTAAAGTCAATTAATGTGGTAGATCGGTTTCGTCCTTATTATGAACTCTTCAAAATCTGTCCATAATTTGCCGCGAACACGTCTCCAAACTTGACAGGTCTGGTACAGAGCCTGTGACTCTAACCACTCAGCCAACTGGCTGCATAAGTCGACTGGATGAATTGCCTTTTGTACATTAAACAATGCTTAGTTAATACTGACGGATGTATATTTATAATGAGATTGGATTCTTATTAGCATGATGTTTATTCACTCACAAATTTGCTAAGCCTGTAGTTCTTTGCATCATTTACTCTCATTTGGTTGTACATGTTGTTACCAGAAAACTGTGCTTAAATGCTTACGAAAATTAGCTCTCACCGAGTTAAGTAAAAAGATAATTCAGCATTTCACCAACCGCTTCTGCTCCAATGCAAATTGCTACAGATAGTTTATTCAATTCATTGTTAGAGAATTAATTATATAATTCCGTATAATTTCCATTTCATGATACAGATTGTGTTAAAATCGAAAATAAATACTTATTTTAGATTATGAAGTTAACAGTTGCACGTTATCAACATTAGCATAGGATGAACACGAAAATTACACTTGTTAACTGTTTCCTTATTTTTGGGGTTTTTGAAGATGCTTTGAAGAATAAACAGAAATTAGTGTGTTATTTCAGGCTAAAAATAACGGAAGAATAAAGGTAGATTTGCATATTTAAAAGGCGCTTTCTATTACCGGAAATGATTCATTAAATTGTTTGTACAAATTTCGTAATGAATAAAACAATCATTGATTGAAAATATTCCCCTCGTCAAGAGCGCATACCCGTACACAAAAAAATAAATAAAATAGTTTTCGTATATACATACGTATAATATGTGAATGCTTATTTACACAAATTGTCAAGCAAATTTCTATTTTTAGGCAAATATTAGCCTCTTCCGGTCACTTCATCAACAATGGATAGGCCTCGTGCAGTGTATGGGCAGAAGATTTTTAACAAAGCTATTTGAAAGTGTCTGTTTAGTGCCATATACACGAAAAAATTAACAGAATAACAGAAGTAGGAGATTATGTTTGCGGTCACACGAAGCAGAGGCTTGTACTTACAATTTACCGGGAGAATAATGTTCACGATCTGTTCATAAGTGAGTGCTTGGGGGATTCGCCCTAATATAAACAGAATAATTATGACAATTAACAGAATTGTCAACTTGTTTTGTGCTCTCTGACGTCTGTCAATATGCTTTACAGATGTGGGGTTAAGCGTCGAGCAATCGTTTGCGTTTTGCCGAGCATTTTGATTTTTGCAGCAGGTGATATTGTCGCTTTTTTGAGGTAAATAAAGATTTCTGTTCAATGAATTATTGCCCTGATTATCGACGTTCTTTTTACGCCGACTGCCTTTCGAAAATTTGGTTTTAATGTGTGTAGTTATATTTCGGTCTTTTCGAAGTTTTATAATGTTACTAGAGTCGTGATTTATATCCTGCTGGTTTGTACATTCCACATGATCAGCACTATTATTAGATTTTGGCTCTGGCATCTGCTTTAACGAACAAATATTGGTTTCTGAACTGTTGTACGGTTGATCGTCAATATTACTGATTTGTAGGCCAACAGGTGATGGGACAGCGAACTGAACAATGTCATTTTGCACTGATGCTGTCAACCCTTTATCTATTAAATTTACCGACTGCTCGATATTTGCTGTATTGGCATTGATTCCTGGACCGTTCAGGAAGGATGAAGGTGGATTATTACTGACCTTGATTGGCTGGATTTTGTTTTCACTGCTTGCATTCTCTAATTGACCATCACCGTTAACGTATGCAGTCGGTGGAACTTGTCGTTTTACTAAACAGGAGAAACACAGGCCCTTGTCCTTTTGTTTCTCATAATGTGACCTCCCCTGTAAATTAGTTTGTTTATTTCTTTTTTGCCTTCGGTAGTTTGAGGAGATCAGTTTAATCAGTAGTGCACTAGCGATGCACAACAATGACAGAGGAATAAACTTAACCAAAAGAAAGTGTACCCAGGTAAATGCTAAGTAAAAGTTAGAACTGCCGAATTGAGTTATCTTTATCAGGTAATATGATTTGTTGTTCCATTGACATTGGCCACGTCGAAGGGCAAAAAAGAACGGAGCATTGAAAAATGTTGCCAAAATAACCGTGCAGATGACTTGTTTTCGACCCATCTGTTGCGTACCGTAAACTTTGGCAAGGTGCGGCCATCTCATTGATACATAGCGTTCAGCAGAAACTAATGTAGTAATCCATGCAGATATGGTTTCAGTTACGTTACCCAGACCAAAGGTAATCAATGCCATGTAGTGCAATGTTGCCCGGCGGTACTGTTTAAACCATTCAGAACCGCAAATGTCTAGCAGGCTTTTGCACCTGTAAATTTGTAAAACAATGCATCAAGCATAATTTAAATAAATAAAGAACATTCAATTATATTATCTATTTGCATATGAGATATTCATTCGTGATCACTTTTAATCTACCAGCAGTAAAAAGTATTAAGAAATTGTTGCATTTCACTTAATTACGCGCTTCATTGTTTCACTGTTACCTCTCAGAATGACAGAAGTCTGTTAAGCCGCAAAGCTGGGCTGCAACCCTTAGCCTTAGTTGTAAAACGCAAAGTAACTTTGTTGGGGATGTCAGTTTGACAATATCTGTGAATTAACCAACATACTGTAGTGTAAATCACAAAGATATATAAAATTGGAACAACTTAAAAAAAGCTATTTCCATCCTGGACGATAAGTATAATTTTAATGAAAAATAATGCCTAAAAGAAGAATAAACTTTTCCGCTGTGCACAACCAGCCTTTCAATTATTAGTAAATAAAGACGAAACACTTTGTAAACATGCTTTATATGTTTTAATTACTTTTCAAATAATATATTGCTTAAAAGTTCTTTACATATTTGAAACATTTGTTAAATCTAATAATTACATGAAATATAATCTAGATTTTTACCAAATCAGTAAATGTGTCGTAAATAAATAGTTAAAAAAGTGCGTAAAATCTAGCAAACGTCTATGGAAAAAACGCATATTGTTGAGGAACTAGGACAATAAAGCTGCAAGCATATTTACATGTACATTTTTAAATCTAATCTTCTTCACAAAGAAAGCTCTGCATTTTGAACAAAATTAATCTCTGTTAAAATTATGTTAATTTACTTGCCACATCTGCTATCAAGTTTGATAAAACCTTTTAAGACAGATTTTCTTTTTATATGATTTTCGCTAAAAATTGTAACTTATCACAAACGAGATAATTTGATCGCTTCTAAAAAAAGTGGAAATATTTTATTAAAGTAATAAATATTAGATGTTTATTAAATTATTATTTGTAGTTTCTACAAACCGCCCACCAAACTTGAATTTAATTGAGCATTAGAATTTAACCACACAAACGAAATACGAAATTTGACAAAAAATATTCTAAAAGATTAATCCTCGAATAAGTAAATATCGCCTGTGATATTGTTTCTTAAAAACGATAAAATATTAATTTATTTTAATTCAAGAAGAACTTCACTAACATTAGTGGAATATAGAATAAGACTCATCTAAATACATATTTATAAAGTGTTCATTGTGTTTCGCTTTTATCAATCCATCCTTATATATATATATATATATATATATATATATATATGCTATATATATATATATATATATCTATATTTATATATCTTTTGATGAAATACTTGTCTTAGTCGTCAGTGTAAAATCAACATAACATCAGGGTATATGAGGAAATTCGTATTTGGATCTCTCCAAGTACCATCAAGAATTTGCCACGGTTAGGACTGAGACCGACGTAAATTTGTTTAAGAGTCTGGAACCCTATCTACTACGCAGCTCATGCGGCATACTTCAAGCTGATATTTGCTATATACTTATTATTTTTTTTCGCTATCCATTGCTTAAAATGGAAACTAATTTGAATCTCTTCAGATCTGAAATTTTAATTAGCCACATTTCACTTGGTCCTTTTCGACATAAACATTCAACATGGAAATTTTATAATGGATTGAAGTCTGATAGCAGGAATTTGTTTAAACATACCCCGTCAGTATAGTCACAACAATGCGTTAGGCAGCAAAAGCAAATCATTAAGTAGATCGGTTTTTTTATTTATTGGGAAATCGTCAAGTTCTATCCGCAATTTGCTGTGGACGTGACTCGACTAGACGAAAATTTCCTGCAGAGTCTACGATTCCATTAACTAAACAACGTTATATTGTTGGTTAATCCTTTCTTCAGGTGGAATCAGTTTTGAATCCCTTAAGGCATGACGCTTAAACGTGACAACCACGATCTGTAATTACAGTATTAACAGTACAGCACTCTAGAACACATATTTAATTTCAGTCTGATGGTAGGAATTTTATTATGTATATGGTGCAAAAAAAAAACTCATCCACAAATGAAAGATTAACCAAAAATATAAGTTTGTGCATTACATAAATTGGTATGTTGCATGTTGATAGATTTGAAACGCTGAAGATAATGTGCCTCGGGTTGAGTCGCGTCTGAATAAAATTCTAGAAAGTACTTAGAATGTTTCCAAGAAAGAAGGAGTGGTCTGCTGAATGAATTTTCTTTATCTGATACAATTCTGAGTTTAAAATGACAACATATTCATAACAAAAAACCAATTATATATGATTACTTTTTATTAAACAAAATAATGCATGCTATTCGAAGCCTTCGCAGCGTACGTCATTAGTTGCAAGAGTCTCGTATTAATACACGATAATCCAAACACTGGAGGTTCAAATTATTCTTAATTTGATGAGGTCCACATTAATGCAAGATAGGAGCCTTACATAAAATGTATTTTCTATATATATATATATATATATATATATATATATATATATATACCTATATATATATATAGAGAGAGAGAGAGAGAGAAGAGAGAGAGAGAGAGAAGAGAGAAGGAGAAGAGATAGAGAGATGAGAGGTGAGTAGAGAGAGGAGAGAGAGAGAGAGAGAGAGAGAGAGAGAGAGAGAGAGAGAGAGAGAGAGAGAGAGAGAGATGAAGAGGCAGGAGAGGAGAGAGAGAGAGAGAGAGAGAGAGAGAGAGAGAGAGAGAGAGAGAGAGAGAGAGAGAGAAACTTTTTTTTAAAGTTAGTTTAATTATTAATACTCATTTTTGTTCTTAATCAAATAATATATTGAAAATTTGTTATTTATTTATTTTTACTTTTCTACAATTCTGGCAGTCTTGCAGACAGAAGAATAATTTTTTAAAAAAAAGATCAGCTATTTTCATGCTGCTGGTGTTTTTCAAATTGTGGTTTATAGACTCGGAAATAAATTTTTTTAATAAATTTAAAAAATATATTATATGTTTATTTCTCTTTTTCTTAGACTGTTGGGTGTGGCAATATTTTGTATTAGACGAGACTTTTAGGCATGATATAGTTCATTCTTCAACGCTTTAAGAATTTAGATTTCCCTAGAGGTATTAAACGAGAAACAAAGTCAGACGCAAAGAAACTAACAAATTGTAAAATATTTGAAATGGTGGTGAATTGTAGTGATAATTTCCATTGGTAGAATAAGAAGAAATTTTGCCTAGTAAGCAATAATAATCTTATCTAACAAATAATTTAATTATGAATAGTAAAATATAGGATAAGGAAGACAAAATTACTTTTTTAACGTTCCTTTTTCATACTATATATATGCGATTTTATGATTGCATTTTTAATGTATTGCAGTTCAAATAAACATATATTATGTTGTATGACATCTCTGCTTCTAGGAATAATTACAATAAATTTTAGGTTGAGGCTTATTGCAAATGGCAAGTAAAATAATTTTTTTTCTAAAAACAGGCACTGGTATACGTAGTTTTATGAAAATAACTATCCCATTTACATAAGCAACTCCAGTTACGGAATAAGAACCAAACGATCCCACATGTTATTTCGAATTCAAATTTTATAAGTTAAAGCAGTAATGTTACCGCATTGAAGTGTCGATTCCCTAAACCTATATATAAAATAATTGAAAAAATACGTGCATATTTTATTTTTTCACATAAAAATAAGTGTATAAAAATAAACTCTAGTATCAATATCATGAACTTTGCTAGGTTGTAATTTCTATTTATATGCAGGATATCCATCACATATTTTCTTAAATAGAGCAAAATTCACCGATAATTTTATGTCAATAACAGAAGAGTATCATTTAAAATTTTATCTATTTGAGGAATGCACGAATAAATGACCTAAAGATTTAGGTAAACAAGTGATGGGACCTATTATCAGTTATTTGTTTCGCGAAAAATTTGAAATAAATTTTCTCAAATGCGAAATAATTCTAATTTGAGGAGGTTCGAATACCACTGACGCTTTCATTAATTGGATACTAATCAGCATAAAACGGCGTTCTTTCTAATGCCAATACCTATCTGACTAGATTATGTAGAACAGCATTCGTTTTTTATAAATTTATTCGGAAATTAGATCACGAGCTGTAACGTTAGCAGCGTCAATTCGATTGGCAGGTGCCGAAAGGATTATACAATTCGAAACTTCTTATTGATTTGGGATTCGAATTTACCTTCGTGCGTATCTATAATTTTATAAATTGCAGACATTTTGAAAGAATGATTATTTGATTTGGAATTTGAACTCTAAATTTTATAGAGCTTTTAATTCCTATCCTTCCACATTACAGACAAATATTGAACAAATGATTTTAACCATAAATACTACAATAAAATAAAATGACATCGATATTAAAATGGTAAAAATTCAGACAGATGCATACGTATAATGACGAAGATCTGGCCAATATTAAACGGAACATATTCTTTTAAAACGAACAAAGTATTTAATATGTGAGGACTTGGTTAGACATTGCCGACGTTGCAATGTGCAAAAATTAAAACACTAAGGAAACTTAAAAATTAGTCTTATCTCAGACAAAGAGTTTATATATATATATATATACATATATATATATATATATATATATATATATATATATATATATATATATATATATATATATATATACATTTAAATATGTTGAAGCAATAATTTTTTTCCGTGAAATATTTAAGAAATACAATATTTACCTAATCTATCAGTTAAAGAAGACTTTTAGATTAGAACATACGGATATGGGAAGTAGATAACGATTGGTAACCGGCTACTTCGCTTGATGCAGTTTAAGAGTTATATGCGGCATCTAAACTCTCTGGAAAAAGTAGACTTACGATTGAACAATAGGTCGGCCAAAATCGAAACTTCTAGAAGAGTCAAACACTTGTCATTTGTAAGTCAGACAAATAGGCGAAGTTGTTCAATGAAGAAGTTATTCTAAGTAGTGCCTCGGAATACATAAACGTTAAAATGTATATTACATTTGAAAATTGTATCATACATTTTAACGTTCCCTCTTATTTAGCTAGTAAACTGTCTGAAATTACCGTGGAATTTAAAAAAAAATCATAAGAAATATTGATTTATAAACGTCCATTTACACACACACATACACACACACACACAAACATATATATATATATATATATATATATATATATATATATATATATTTAATATATATATATATTTCGCCAAAGGTTAGACCAGCCTATTGATCTACTCAATGAATACGGTCAAAGAATCATCCATCATTTATAGAAAATGTAATAATTTTCTAATAAAATAGCCTTTTGAGCTTTGAGCAAATTTCAGGATGATAATTGTTTTAAATATAATTTAAACAAACGACAAAGACCTTTTTAGAAAAATGAACAAATGAACAAAAATGAGTAGTATTCATAATCTTTCTTCGAGAACAGCAGTAAAATAAAAATGTTATTCTGTACATACAAGAATAAATTTATTCTAAACAAAAGTCTAGCTATAAACAAGAATGGCAAAATAAATATAGAGTTCAAAACATATTAGAATTAAATTAAATAATGTATAATTATATGTATTTGTTTGGAATGGGAGCTTTTATAATATTCAAAGTACATTTAAATTGCGCAAAGACAAATGTCACATTATCAAGTTCATGTAAACACACTCATACGCATATATATATATATATATATATATATATATATATATATATATATATATATGGATAATTGAATTGCACAGGATGTAAGATATTGCGTATGATCTATTTTGCAGTAATGTATATTGATATTTAACGAATGATTGTATTACTTGCCTCAGGACAAGTCTACCTCGCAAGCAAACATTTGAAAATTATTAGTCCGCATTTCGGTTTATTAAATATATTTTGTTTCTAACGTGATTCTAAATCGCCAGATTTTCAATCTTTAGAAAAGATTAAATCTCAATGCAATAATTATTTCAAACCTTTCGTCATCAAACTTATTTCGACAAAAAATGTCAAATTAAAATATAGCAGGAACATTTTATATTTCAGAAGAAGATGAAAAAATCTATATTCTGTTTTACGTGATTTGTCAATATTGATGAAATGTCAAGGCCGTATAAAAAATTAACTTTTGTGCACAGCAAGGTTACTTATACGCAGCTACTAGAATAATTGTAAGAAATATGCAATATCTCTTTGATTTTTGTCGTATTTCGGAATAAATAAATGGAAAGAAAATAATTACGTGGGTAAATGGGGAAGCTGAGCCATAAATTTGATTACGATTTCATCTTCGTTTGTCAATTTCTATCCCTCCTTTTCTTCAAACGCGAAACGAAATTGGCGTTCAATTTCATCCAAGAAAAGGAAATTTGAATAACGGTTATCACAATTTGGGGAAAAACGTTGTGCTTAATGGGACTCAAAAAATGTTGTGGTTATCTTTCTATACTAAATTTACCACTGAAAACTTTAAAAAATGTCTGAAAATATAGCGTTATTAACGTGAGTCTTAGTTTTTTTGGGACAATTGTCAAGTGAAAGCTGCTTTATGTATCAAATTTAATACAATATAAATTCATGTTATGTAAGGCCGAGCAATTGCCTTATTCATCAATGACAAGCAAGTCATAATTGCTCACCTTAAAAAGCATTCATTAATTTTTTTAATATGTTGATCAGATTACGTAGGCTCACACACACACAAACACACACACACACAAGAAAGTTTAGAAAAAGAACATTGAAGTTAAAAAACATATGTCAAATGGAGTAGCAAATTCACATTCACAAATGCGCAAAAAAGTTTTGAAACCCATTAAGATTTTGCACTAGATATGGCCTTTAAGATAAAGTTAACGGGTCAACATTGAATAACATCAATGAGGCTCTGTGTGTATTTAAGGTAATGCAGCCATATTTCTTGAAATAGAAATAGCATGTACGAAAGTTGAGCTAACAAATTAAGTTTACGGTAAAAATTAATGCATGGTTACCATATGCCAACTCCATTGAACTAACCATTTCTATTTGATTGGCAATGCAAAAATGTTAAGAACTGTTTATTTTAAAGTAATTTACGAGAATAGTTAATATAATATTTATTAAGTACAACATACTATTATTGAAGCTAGCTTTCCCAAATGTATATACGATTTTGACTTGGCTAGTAATTTTCAACTATAAAATAAAACTTTATTCATTTGATTGCATGAATATTGGAATATGTATTTACTTAAATCCGCTTTAAATATCCGAATTATATTCCACAGCCTGTTGGTAAATTTCAAATAGAATTATATTAATCACATCAAAATATGGAAATATTTCGTGGAAAATCTATGAAGAAAAAAAATTTTCTTCAGTTGTGTCAAGTTAAATTATTTCCTCTTTTTTAACTGGGTTAATCTGAGATTAAAATTATAGACTATTGAGCCTAAAACGCGAAATACCGCATTCTGAACTAATTCCCGTTTAAGGAATGAGGCAGATTTCATCAGTTAATTTGATTGGTGTTTATGCCGAACGTTATAATTAACGATCATTGAAAGCGGCGACAATTTAATTAAATTTCGTCTGCGAAATTGCTTACAACATACCTGCAGGATTCAATTATAGATCTAGCAAGCATAAATACACATACTGAGGTATTGCCTTAAATTTTCCTGGCTTTGAAATAAGAAATACTTTTCATTTGCCAGCATTTTTAATTGGGACATAAGTAGCTGTTCTTAGTTTGGGGCAGTTGTTCTAAATATTTGTAAAATGTACAGCTGAATGCTAAGTTATATAATGTAAAGCTTTTATTTATTGATTTAAATATAAGTTACAAATAATAGCGAATTACTACGTTTTAGTAAGAATTTTTTAAATATATGTATTGCTATTTTTTAAATATCTAAGTATATATATATATATATATATATACCATATATATATATATATATATATATATATAATTGATAGTTCGAGGTTTAATTTCAAATTAACTTGTCAGTGGGTGTGAGGGCGTGTCTTCGTGTGTCTAGAGGTCGTTTGCCCTGTAAAACTAAATGATGCCTAAGATCTGATCACCTTTTCGTCAATGAATTGAGTGCACAGATGGATAGCGCTTAATGGGCTATTGCATGTACGAAATTGCTTTCTACTTAATTTGTATCTACGAAACTATATATATATTCTTATAATTAGGAAAACACAAATAACGAAGTGGATAAAGGCCATTTATTTCGTGAATACTAATCATATCTTATACAATCATACATATTTATACATTTTGGGTTTTCATTTGATTATGCTAGTGGTAACAAATCTGACTCGTTTTTACTTCTGTTTCTTGTTTTGGCTAGTTGGTAAGTGTGTATGCGTTTGTGTTTGTGTGTTTGCGTGTTTGCATGTAAAGGTCATTCTCGAAAGTATTGCAAAGTGATGTCTGAGATCTGGTCATTATTGTTTTGATGGCTTGAGAATTAACCATTTGTGCGCATTGTTCACTTTTACATATACAAGTTTTCTTTATTAAGTGTTTACCTCGTTGCACAAAGTTTTCGTGTGCTTTCTTATAAGTGTTATTCACGTGTTAAACACTCACATTGTTTGGAGGCTTCTGTCATCGTATGCCTGTTTCTTTAAGCACCAATACGTAAGATTATTTACAAACTAGAAAATATGCATTTTAATGACGTACTCAAGACATAGCAACCATTTTATTTTGGTTTATTTTTTACGAATAACCAATGCTAGCATAACGCATTACACTGAGGCCCTTTATTGACATTAAAATATACAATAGTAAAAAATTGCTATCCTCCTAATTAGTTAGATGTTTCAGTTATCCACAAATTCGTTAAACTTGTTTTTACAATGGGATTGGCAAAATAAATCTTGGCTTTTATTACAAAAATGGCGAACGCATGTTTATGTTATGCTCAAATTAGTCTTTTAGATAACTGAGTGTCATATATTATTTAAACTGTATACAAAGCCGTTTGTAGTTCTGGAATAAACAGAATGTGTCTCATTTATATGTGTACGACGTGTATATTTCCTTCATGAATGGTTTCTGACTGGTTCCATCACACTTAAAGCTGTAAAACTATGTGTATGATCCACTAAAAATGAAGTCTGTCGACTTACGATAAATTCCAATATCATTTGTTTAGCAGTCGAAAAATATTGTAAAACTATAGTCAATGAAAATGCAGTTTGCCTGGTTTGATGTATGTAGTATCATTGAATCTCATTTTTGCAAGCATGAATTAAATGGACCATTTAACGATTCGCAAAATGCATGCTTATTTAATTTGTTGCACCGTTTTGGAGTTGGCAGAATTCAATTACATCTTAATAGAATAGTCATATGGCTAAAAATTCACAAAAACCCGTTCTGCCTTGACTGACACGTTTCATAGGAATGTTCGTGTAGGCCACTTTAAAATGAAACGTGATATAATTTAAATGTAAGGACAGCGTACAATTTATTCCACAACTGAAAATCAAACAAAGTCATACAGCACAATCTGCTAATCAAATGGATGTTGTTAAGTTAGAAGTCATGCTGATTGTGTCAGAATTGACAAACAAGTTTTATAGACACGAACAACTGTTTAATTGCATGACATAGGTCAAACAGCATTGTATTTTATATCTGAATTTATTCAAAAATAAAAAAAAACAATTCGCAGCTATCTTTCTACAGTATTTCAATATATGCATAAATAATGTTTACTTGAATAGCTAGTCAATCCGATTTAAGTTTGTAAAAAATTTCATCTGACTGCGTTGTGAATTAAAACTTCTAATGAATTTTGTTTCAGCTTCTCAGACAAATAATTAAAAAATTTGTATTTTTGGCAATTTTTTCCGTTAATCTTGCAAGTCACAAAGGAGAAATTAATTTTATTGTTATATATTACATGAAACTATGGCTTTTATCTTTTCGTTGTGTCATGCTTTTAAATGAGAGTTATGTGGAAGAACTACAGCAAAACAACAAACATATATTTTTATATGTTTATATTGTAATACGAAGTTCAAGCGTTTTTGTTATTATTTCGAGAAAAAATGCAATTCACCGGCGAGTAAGTGTTCATTTGAAAGCGAATAATGACAGCGTATCAAATCCAACTGTTTACGCTTTGTATGATGACTATACAGACTAAAATTTCGTTAGAGTAATACAAGTCTTTCGTGTCATAAATCAATATAATCCAGTACAAATTACAACCAAATGCTTTACACAAATGTAGCATTTAAAAATGCCATAAAAGACCGACCAGTTCTATGGCATCGTCAAAATCACTTTTTTGGAAGCCCTATAAATTACTGCCACACGCAAGTCTACACTTAATTAACCAGAGTAAAACTATGCGCCGGTTTCAAATTGTCAAAATTTGCACCCGAATACAAACTTATATTGGCACACAGATGAAAATGGCAACCATGGGCGATGAGTACTGAGAACAATTCATCTGCGAAAATAACATTGACTTGTTGTCTGAAAATAATTCACCTTCAATTATTTGATATTGTTTATATTCAATAAAAATTGGTTTCGCGAGCGGGGATAAAAATTAATCAAAACAAGTTTGAGATATTGATATATACATTTAGCAGTAAAGACTAAGTATTTTATAGTGTGGAAAAGGCAATTCATCCAGCAGACCGGTTTTGTCCTTATTTGGAGCTTGTTTGGTACTGCCTAGATGTTGCCGTGGACAGGGCTCGAACCTGGCCAATATGTTTGGAATCTTGTGCTCTAATAAGTGTGTCACCATGGCGCATTTGTTTTATACTAACTAATATATATATATATATATATATATATATATATATATATATATATAATGTGTCAGCTGTTTTTCAATATTGCAAATTTAATTGATATTAGACAAATTTTTAATGAAGAGCAAAGATGATTGATTACGTAGACTTAGTTAAATGTAAATATTGTTTGAAGCTGCCAACTATAGGTTTTAGAATGTAACTGACAATAAATGAAATGTAAGCAATACCATTTACAACCTCACCGAAAAGTAATCCTGGCCCATTCCAAAGAAAGACACTGAAGCTCTACATTAAACAAGTGATTCGGACGCTTTGGATACCAAATTAAACGTTAAAAATTCAAAATTGTATTGAAACATTCTTCGCCAAATGAACTTTGTGGCTATTGCTTATTTAACATGACCTAGCTAGAAACGTGCAAAAATAAATAAGACCAAATGGGTATTCAGCAGGAAAATAGTTGTTTCGCGATTAGTGGCGAATTATCGGTTCCAGCTCCACTAGGGTTCAAACACATTTTGTATTTGGAGAATAATTAAGAGAGAGCTCGTCATTGCAATATCATACACGTATGTTTAACAAAGCAGTAGTTTGCATCAATGGTGTTTCATGTGTTCATATTTTTTTCAAATGCTTGCTGCATTTGACAAACAAAATATCTTACAGTTAAATACTGTTTGTTGCGAAGAGCTAATATATATGCAAGTATGTATTAGGTGTTGCGAACCTAGTAACAAAATATCTGTAACAAAATTGTAAATTAGAACGGATTTCAATGCCTACTACCGGGACAAACTTTGGTCTCCGGCCTTTATTAGCATTAAAAATACCGATTAAGTGATAATCATAGCAATATTTAATGGAAAAATGGTTATGTATCTATTTTTGTTCGCTGAAAGCTAACATTTATACATATATGTACCAATTATTTCGGACACAATGACGGATAATTTCAAATTTGACCAAGGGTAGAGGCCACATTTTAAACGGACAAAAAGTGTAACTTCAAATTCAAACGCGTTTACTTTACGACTCTTTTAGCATAAGAGATTGAATGTTATAACTTTCCAACATTGCTTGACGAAATAAATAATGTGTTCGGTGCGTCGGACGGCTTACATTGATGAAATACTAGTATATTTGAAGCGCATAAGGTAATGAGATTGTACCCATTTTTTATGCTACCTTAAGCATAACCTACAGATGCTTTTTGAATTTAATTATAAGCATGTACTCTGTGGCTACTATAAGCATAAGCATTTACTGTAGTTTTCGCAACAAAATTTGCATGTCTAGATTTCATACCACTCGAGTCCTTGCTTCGATTGAAAGATATTGTTTTCAGAATTTATCTAAAATTTGAATGTCTGTTCGAACGATCATTAATTGGCGTTCATTAAAATGCCTGCTTTACCTCAATCCGAATAGATGGTAAGGTTTTCTTTACCGATAATCATAAAATTCATGTTATTTTCACTTAGCTATTTATATTACGTACTCTTTTTGTCATTTAGCAAAGAACTAATAAAAATAAATGTTATTTTCCTATTTCTATAACAATTGCCAACTCCAGGAAATTGGAGGAAATTAAATAATATTACGTAAATAAATTTGTTCAATGCGAAGTTCATTTGGAAATTTTTCGCATTTTTGCAGCCAATCATGTTGAAACCATATTTTCTGTTAGAGTGAAATAAATAAAATCTGATATTACGCAATCATTGAATGCGCACGTGTTGAAAAGATGTCTTTAAATCAAGTTAGGAAGCTTGATATAAACACCAATCACATGACTGACGGTAGTTTTACCAAAATGCTCTACTGTTTAAATACAATTGGATTAGTGTTCTAATCAAGCTGGAAAACAAATTTTATAGATGAACTGACATGCTTTTCATAATAGAATAAAAACAAGCGATATGTTTGCAAGCAATATTGTAGAATACATATTGGTTAGATTGTTATCGATATATACTCGGTGACGTTAGTTTTGCTTATTTCATGATTTTATTTTATAAATAAATCAAACTATCCTGCTAAATAAAGACACAAAGATAAATATTTCTCTTACATCATAAATAGAATGGCTGAAGTCTAACTTGAACATATACTGAAATAGATAGTGATATATCCGGATACACAAAGGTAATTATGTTCAGGTAGTAATGTACAAAATTAGCAAACAATTTAACTTTGTTCTACTCATAAATGTAAAAGATGCATATTTATTACAAGGAAGAAGAAACAGAAGATTCTCCAGGCATTTGTACAGAAAGTTCATTTTATCATTTTGATTCGAAGAACTATATTCAAGTAAAGTTGATGACCAAGATTAATCCAATTTCTCCGACCTAATTTTACAGACCAGTAAGATATCGTGAATTAGAAAAGCAACAAAATACGCAATTGTGCGGAAATAAATTATTTCTCATTACAGAAGCTTCGTCAACCAGTTTGGAATTTGTTTATACATAATAACGTTTTTGAATGAAATCAACATTAATGTGATTAAGGTGTATGTTGTCATATGCCATTTACATTACAAAGAAAACACTGGATTATTTGTCACCTGAAAATAGAATTCGTTTGATATTGAATTTTCTTAAATTTTAGCCTCCAACAGGATAACGTTTGCAATCTATACTAGGCTGTTTCATCTCAATGACAAAACAAGATATTATTGAATTGAACGATTTATGTTCATTTAACAAAACTTTATCATAAAGTCGCAACTTGTACCAGAATACAGGTGAAATCTTCCTTTTTAACTAAGCTATTATTAATAACTGAGAGACACGTTTGTAATAAATCTAAAAATATATTGCGGCAGCTATTGTAATGACATATGATACTTCAGAATTTTAGTTGTGAATTCTTTGAATGAGCTAGTAACAATTTTAAAGGAAAAACAAAAGATGAAAAAATTTTGGAAAATTAGAAAAAGAAGTTTATTCGTTGTTACCAATCTCCGAAAAATCTAAACCAGATATTTTATGAAATTAAATTTGTTGATAACCACTTGATGCCACTTATCAACAAGAGCGCGATGATAAGGAATCATAAATTTAAGCAGATTTGCTAAAACGAGCATAAATATTTGGCTTCTAGAAAAAGAGACATACTTGATACACGACACATACTTATACTGAAACTGAAAAAAGCGCATGAAAACGTAACATAATAAAATTTAACTTTCTTTCTATAACTATGAATATCTAAAAAATATTAATTCAAAAAAATTTTGGTTTTAAAATAAAATTGAAGTCGCGAAAATTAACAATTTTTGCTACTTCGAGACAAATTTCGTATTTCAAAATTATAATCAAGCGTTTCAATTCGTTTTCAAATGTTATTATTTAAAATTAAATTTTATAAAGAAAATGTTGCGCATTATTAGGCAAAATGTTAATCTTATTTATAATGGATTTTTTAAACTAGCATGATTGAAATTATTCTTTTAGGGAAGACTACATAAAATTTTTTCATCACGTTTTTTTATAAATAATTAAGAGACTTTAATGCATTAATGAACGGATTATTAAAACATTTTGCCAATCATGATTTTATAACGTAATATTTTTAGAATATGTGTATTTTTATGTAAATTGGCGATTTCTTTTATTTTATGCCAAAAATACAGCCCAATTTTTTGCATATGTAAGAATGGCACTAACAGCTGTTCTAGAAGTTCGCATACGATTCATATTTGGTTTGACCCAGTTACGTTCATAAATAAATGCATTTGATTAACTTTACTATTATATATAGAATTATTTAAATATATATATATATATATATATATATATATATATATAAAGGAAGACACCTTTTAGTGGTCAACTGAGGTTAGCCAATATGCAAATTGTCGATAACTTAAATAAAGGAATTTCATCAAACAGCTCTAGGGCAGAAGAAATTGACTACAAAAGGCTAAAACATTTTAAATAAATGATTTTTCTACAAAATATATATTCTCTTGCATAGACTGACAAGATAGCATTTCTCTTTATAAAGGATATGTATATATATATATATATATATATATATATATATATATATATATACATATATATATATATATATATATATATATATATATATATATATATATATATATATATATACATATATATATATATATATATATATATATAATTTGCCCAATGCTTGCATATTTACCTTGCTATTCAGTACAATCAAAAAACAGTGAAAGCTACAATGGCATTCAATATCGATTTTTCCTCATTCTACGTCTAAACATGATATATTTCCATTAGCATATACTTTTTGCGAAAGAAAATAAAATAATACCTTATTGTTTCATATTTTTGAGGCGGTACAATAAAATACAATCATATAATGTTATAATATCAATTTAGCGTTCGAGTTTGAAGGCATGTGGAATATATAGCGAGAATTATAACTTGAAGGTTATGTATTTGATGTATTTTTTTTAGAAATTGTTTGTCGATTTTCCTATTGTTTGTCTTACAAGACTGATAGGAAAATAAATTTTTTTATTAAATGATAAATAAGTTTCACACAACAGTCTAGAACAACAAATTAACGATAAAAGTGAGGTTTGGATGTCGTTACATTGAAAATATTCATTTTGGTAAATGTCTAATCATTAGCGTGATTCTATTTAGGGCATCGTATACGAATAACATGTTTGCATCACTTTAACCGTTTTTTTTATTAAATTAAAGGGAACACATAATTTAACATATTAAGTTTCAGGTAAAAATTTATACATTTCCTGATCCGTGTTTTAACAAACAGAGGTTTGTGCGTTGCTCGATTTTTCAACAAAAGCATTTCCTTACGCCTTGCGTTTCATTCAGCAATCCACAGCTAATCGCAAAGTACACAAACCGCAAAATAAGACAAGTTATTTTCCTTATTAATTATTGGTTTATGTTTTCTGTTAATCTGAAGGCGGATTAATAGACGTGGAATTTCTGGTAAAATAATTTCCGCAGAAAAGTGTAATTGGGAACAATTCCATTTTATTCACAACACAGATCAAGCAATGATGCAATACACAATGCCACTAATACTTATTCTATATAGCGCAAAGACTGTGGAAGTAATATGTTTACCGAAAATAGTACTTAGTTAGTTAAAATTAGAGCAGAAGTACATACACAAGCGTCTTGT
>JAQBSW010006915.1:0-44904 GCA_029291075.1 Eudiplozoon nipponicum
AATCTTTCAGAAAAATAGTCGAACTAATGACGTTAAAGTGTATAGTGCAAAAAATGTTATTGCGGAAAGAACATTATTATCAGTGTATTAAATAATTACGGTTCCCATGTGATTTGGTGCGCAGTTCACGAAAGTCTAAACTACGAGTCAGCCGATGAAATCTTACAAAGTTGGCGTATTCCAAAATTGAGCAGTTGAAGGAAGATGAAGCAGTGCTACAGGCAAGAATTGTGTGTGTATCTTGTGTATTAGATGAACTAAGTCTTTTTACAAGAGTGAAATTTCTGATGTTTTTTCCGGCAGTGATAACGAAAGATAAAGCAAGAATTTTGAATAAATTGGAAGAAGATATAAAACCTGGAGTTTTCTGCGATTTAATACCGACAGATTTTGATAATCGTGTGCTTAACTTATCAAAAGTGCCAATCGATTAGCTAACAATGGAGGCACTATCGATGGGCCGAAATTATGGAATATATCCTTCTAATAAATGCGATGTTGATTTTGAGGCAGAATTTGAAATGCTATTTGAACAAACATCTGACTTGGAACCTATCTGTATTGATTATAAAAATTGGTTCAAAGCAACATTATTTGATCTAGCTTCAAATTTGAAATCGTCTTAATGCGTAGAACAGCATGCATTGACAAAGCAGCATCTAAATGCGCTTAAAGGTGTCAGCAGAAATGCAAACATCAAAATACTACGCGCTGATAAAGGCAAGAGCGTAGTTATACTGGAAAAATCTGACTACCTACAAAAGATGTAAAACGTGTTACAGGACAATACAAAATTCACGCGTCTAGACGATACATCAGATAAAATAGACAAAGTGGAGCGCAAAGTAATAAATGAAATTAAGATCTTGACAGATGCCGGTTTAATTGATGAGGTTACCAGAAACTCAAGTCAGTTGGATGATCTACGCCAACAGTGTATGGATTACCAAAAACACACAAAAAAGTTTGTCCTATGAGGCCAATTTTATCAATGGTAAATTCTCCGTTTCATGCGCTAGCTAAATGGCTAGTTCGTTTACTTCAACCATTACGTAAACTATTAGGTAAATATTTGGTTGCCGATTCGTTTGAGTTGGAAACAAAATTCAAGATATAAATGTAAAAAACAAGATTATGGTATCTTTTGATGTTACCTCTTTGTTTAAAAATGTTCCAATTGATGAAACCATTGACATTATAGTCAAAGCGGTAGAACATGACATATTACCATCGCCAGTGCCAAGTCACACTCTACGCAAGCTTATCTTATTATGCACTAAAGACGTACGGTTTCGTTTTAATGTAACCATCTATAAACAGACCGATGGTGTGGCAATGGGGAGCCCCTTATCTGCATATTTGGCTGAGATTTTTCTAGGGTACCTAGAGAACACATCATTAAAGAGTGACATAAGTAAATGTGCTCAATATATACGGTACGTGGATGATATATTTCTTGTCCTTAAGAACAGGTCGCAATCACGAACATTGCTTCAAAGTTTCAACAAAGCACATAAGAATATCGGCTTCACGTCAGAGCACGAGAAAGATGACTGTCTGCCTTTCCTAGATGTACTATTAAAGAAAGAAACTAATGGTAAATTAAACAGAACAATTTACCATAAACCAACATGGTCTGCACAGTATTTGCATTACAGCAGTTTTGTGCCATTTCAATATAAATTATCAACAGTTCGTGGTTGCTTTTCAAGAATTGACAGGTTGGCTAGTCAAGATTCTAAAGAAAATGAATATAATAAAGCAATTAACGATTTAATGTCTAATGGCTATCCCAGACAATTAATTGAATAAATTATTAAAAGGGGAATTAAACAGAAACAGACGTATTTCGGACCAGAAACGAAAATAGTCTAGCTGTGCATTAAATTTAAGGGAAATTTAGTTTCCCCAATGGCACAAAATAAAGTTGAATCGGCATTAACACGCAAATTTAATTTAGCTAAACTATGAGTGTTATTTTGGATGACACACTTGCCTTTACCAGCAATCAAAGAGAAACAGCCGTTTATGTCGACATTAAATATTATTTACCAATATACATGCACAAGTTGGCGATCAACTTACATAGGCCGATCGACCAGACGGTTAATTACTCGAATGAGAGAACAATCTAACTTAAATGTCTGTTTTAAATTAAATGGTGAATACACGTCTGCAATTGCGCAACACATCTTTGAAACATCAAACGTATGTTCTCCAGACGTAGCATTCAAAATAATTACTAAATGCAATAACAAAAGGGAGCTAGCCACATACGAAGCCTTATGGATAAACAAATTGCTGCCGGATTTATGCAAACAGAAGAACAATATACAGGCCTTGAGCTTGAACTGGATGTGACGCACGCAATTGATTGGTTTCCGTTTTCACACACTCTCTCTGTTATCACATATTTGTCTTTTTGCTTTCCAATTTATATATGGAGATATGTTCATCAGAAGATATTTGAGGAGATAATGAAAGGGAAACATTTCTTGTATCTGATAAAATTTCTTGTTTTTCCAATGTAGAAGTGTACAAATGAATATCCATATATATATATATATATATATATATATATATATATATATATATATATATATATATTTACTGCTGGTATAAATTAAACATTGCACAAGATAGGAAATTAGACTTATTCATTGGACGTGTCTCCTCAATATTGTTCATCTCCCCATTGTGACCAGAATTTGTGTAGCTTAGGGTCGAAACTCAGAGCAATTTTAGAAGACTAGCTTGATTAAATCGAATGCTTGCAGTTTCGAGCCTTGGCCAGAAAAATTATATTTATGAGTAAGTATGTATTAGATTTTGCGAACCTAGTAACAAATTAGTTCAGTTGTGACCAGAAGGATAAACCAAAGGCAGCATGAACGGAAAGTATAATCTCATGCACATTCGTTTCGTGCTTACTGGCGACTCATCAGTAGGAGCCGGTATTACGCCCTTTAACCACTATCTACCTCCTACAATATATAGTGGTTAAAGGGCGTAATACCGGCTCATATTGATGAGTCGCCAGTAAGCACGAAACGAATGTGCATGAGATTATACTTTCCGTTCATGCTGCCTTTGGTTTATCCTTCTGGTCACAACTGAACTAATTTGTTACTAGGTTCGCAAAACCTAATACATACTTTCATATATATTAGCTCTTCGCAACAAACAGTATTTATCTATATTTATGAGTACCCACCAAAAACGAGAACAATTCTAGTATATTCTTGATGGTTGCTATCTTATGTTATATTAAGTAAACATGGAATATATATATATATATATATATATATATATATATATCATTTACAGCCATACTAATTTGAAAAGTGACTAATGTTTCACTTGCCATATAACCATAAGGGAGTGAAAAAAGGATACAAATGAAAACAGAAATAATCTTTTAGACAAATTATTAGTGGGATTTACCAGAGAGAGAGAGGCAGAGAGAGAAGGAATACTTAGATACTATGAATAATTTATCAGGATAACTCACAGAAATGAGGCAAACTAAACCTCTCCACACACCAATATAGCCAAGTTAGCATTCGGGCTAGGCAACATCAGCAATACAGCTTCCTTGCGGATTTCACCGTATCACGTCATAAACAAACCAAACCTCGCAGCTAACTTTTCCCTACTAAGAAAAGTATGTTACGATGATTATTCCACTAGACATCTGCAACAAGATCGCCACTGAGCTCGATTCGATGCCATATCGCTAAGGGTTTCTAACCATGAACTATGATGCGCACGAGGACTCCATCCTGGCAGACGAATGGGTCCTATACTATCCAATTTGATTGTAAGTGACTTCAACTGTTTCTGTCATGTCAAAATCTACCAAACTTGTTTCTTACGACACTTTTGTGCTGGATGAGAGAACAGAGCTCTGCTGGGCAATCGAAATGAGGGCATACGCAAAACGTGACCAAGCCAACTAAGTTGATGGAGCCCTATTTGTTTTTCTAACGAGGAGCACTTATTGGCAGATCCGAAAATATGTCTACGGACGTCAACGTTAGTTATTCGTTGTTGATAACAACCATGTGCTATACTTCTCAAGCAACAATGATCGAATGCCTGTAAGCGTCTCAAATCATCAACTTTAAGAGGCCAAGTTTCACTAGCGTATAGTAAGACTGCGCGTACAGATGAATTGTAAACACGACTTTTAAGGCAAAGTGAAATATTCGCGTTTCTCTATAAATGACAAGTTTTCGAGAAAGTTACTCTTGCTTTCGTGAATCGTATTCTCACCTCGTCGGACATATTACCTAAGTTATTGATATAGCTCCCAAGAAATGTAGACCTGTCGACTAAGTCTAGATCTTCATTCTGCAGTCACAACGTTGGAGTGAGTGGTGGGTGATCCTGTAACAGTGTCTTACATTTAGAGGGTGCGAATTTCATACCGAAAGACGAAACAACGTCTGTTAATCTATTCAAATTGGCCTGGGCAGCAACCCGATTGTCGAACAATAGTAAGATATCACCCTCTTAGTCAAGATAGAATAGTTTATCGCCCAGGAGAGCTTCAACTCCAGCATCCTGAATGTGTGGGAGAGTGTTGTTCATAATAGCATCGATTATAAAATAAAATAAAAATGAGGAAAGTGGACAACCTTAACGAACACCACTGCTGGTCGTAAAGTCATGTGCTAATTAATTGTAGACCTTAACACGACCAGAAATATTTGTGTAAAGAGATTGCATAATATTAACAAATTTTGTGGGCACACCGCTTTTCGACAAAATATGGAATAAAAAATTGCGAACCACCTAATCAAATGCACTCTTCAAATCTAGAAAGACGGCTATTGTGGGACGGTGATTCACGTAAAGCGCTAAGACTAAGTAGGAAAATCGAAGCAAATAACCTAGATACGATTGGAATCAAGCTTATACCACGATGGTTACCGTACTAATTACGATTGCCTTTTTTGAAGATGGGAATGATGATCGACTTATTCCAATCAAGTGGTATGGTTTCCTCATTCAATATAGTATGGAAAAGTTTCGTCAAAGCTGCTGAAATGATATCGCCACCATCCTTAAACAATCCTGGAAGCAAATCATTGTGGCCTGTGGCTTTGTGGCGTTTAAGAGATAGGATTTCATCGCAAACATCTAAATCGGATGGTTCTTCGACACTAAACTTCCACATTATTAATGCAGACATGCTTTCGGGAATCGGAGCTGACGCGGGTGGCAAAGAAAATTGATCTTTGAAGTGTTCAGCCCACCTTTCGAGACGACTTAATTTATCGGTTATTAAATCGTTATTATTATCATTAATAGTTTCACTAACTTTTTATTTTCTCGGACCTGTTGCGCGAATAAGTTGGAACAAACAGCGAAAGCTACTTCCATTTCTTCAGCCTTTCTTGTCCAAAATCTTTAGATATCGACTTTTAGACTGCGCTTAAGTTTGCGTCTTATATTGCGACGAGTATTATTATGAGTCGAGCCAGGTGGAATTTGGTGCCTTATTTCGAGTATCTCCATAGATTTTACATAGAGCCAGTGATTATTTCTACGGGGGCCTGTTATGCTACATACAGTAGTACCTGCATTGTGCATAGTGGAACTTATCTTGGACCAAAGTATATTCGATTTTCACCATCCAGACTAGTTACATTAGCCTTTTAAAGAAAAAAAAAAATATATGTATAATAGTAGATAATTTGAAGGAAAAATAGAATGAAATATTAAATCTTTGTATTTAGGAATTTTTTTGTGGAATTAATTATTCAAACAAAATATTTCTTTACTTACAATAAACAGTTTACAAATTTATAAGGTGATTAAACACGATACTGAAATTCCGCATTATATATTTATTTGCAGCAGCCTTACGAGTAGTATGTGTTATGACTGAAGAATATAAATTTAAATATCCTTAAAATTAAATGTTTGATATTTGCTATATTATGTCATGTCTAGTAAGCATAGAAAACTATATATATATATATATATATATATATATATATATATATATATATATATATATATAACGTTATTCACTTTTAGGACGAATTAAAATGAATTATTTAAAGAAGGTTTAATGATTCAAGTCTCTCGGGGAATTTATTATTAAAACAATAATTTTTCCTCATTGGAAATTTTAAACGGTTTCCAACTTTATGAAGTGATTAAACACGATATGGAATAGAACACTATATATAATAATTTGCAGCATCTGCACGAATATTATACGCCGTGACTGCAGCTTACAAATTTACAGGATACTTTAAAAATTGCATGTTTGATATTAGCTATATTATAATATGTTTAGTAAGCAAAGAAAATATATATTATATGATATTAGTTCAGTTTCGGAATAACTAAAATTAATTATTAAAAGTATGTTTACTGAAGCAAATTTCTTACGAAAACTATAATTAAAACAAAATTATTTCTTCAGCAACAATTGTAAACGGTATCAATGTTCATAAGGTGATTAAACACGAAACGGAAATTAGGCACTATTTATATATATTTATTTTCAGCAACCGTACAAATAGTATGTGTTACGACCGTAGCATATAAATATTAAAACTGCTTTAAAATTGCATTAACACTCTTACCAAATTGAAAGATTACTTTTGAAGAAAATAAATGAAAAATTGTCCTTTGTTGATAAAAGTATCCTTGTAATGAATTGGTGTTTTTTTTATAAAACAAGAGTAATTTAAATTATTAATTTTTGTTTCATCAAAAAAAATTCTTTTCTACAAAGTGTCGTTGGCTTTAACAAACACAAAAATGTATAATTGAATACATTGTTATATATAAATCATTGCTATAACCGAAACATGGCAAAAGATGGTAGACCCAAACTGTCTACTAGACCGTAAATTCATCAATGCTGAAGAGCGTAGTGTTAAAAGGAATAATGCAATTAACATTCGAAGCACAATATATAGTCAATATCATTCTGTTCATTACTTGCGCCTTCCTGAAATTTTAAGTTTTATATTACCTATGTTTTACATAATGTTGCAACTACTGGAGCCAAATACACGGCATACGCTGTATTATTAGTTCTTCGTGTTAAAAAATATGGCTTTAGCCTTAAAAGCGTTGAACTATTTTGCTAAAATTTATGAAATGCATCTGATTTGTATAGTTGGGGACAAGTTGTGTGTCTCAGAACCAAACGATCTTTTAAATGAATTCTGGCACATACCGAAGAGCTCTTCAATAAATCTGATGCCATAGACTAGTAGATAGGTTACACGTGTTTGATTGAATCAATTTATGGTGAAAACATCGATATATATATATATATATATATATATATATATATATATATATATGTGTGTGCGTGTGTATTTATATTCATAATGCCATTATTTTATTCTCAATATGCTATTGGTATATACTAAGAAGTACTGAATATATAAAATGCAATTCATTAAGTAGACTAGTTTCATTTTTATCTGTGAATCATTAAGTAGGTGCCATAATTGCAGCGCCCGTAATCTTTGTAATATCCCATTTAGTTCAATTTCTTGCGCATTATTCTGTACGCTACCGAGTCCTTCCATTGTATACTTTTTTCAGTTTTATATGTTTTTTTGTTAAATTTTTCCCTTTTCGCAAGGCTAGTTGTAAATTTCGCCAAAAAAACGTTGAAAATTAGGATGCAAATACTGAAATGATAAACAATAATATATAAGTTTGTATTCGAGAAAAATTACATAAAAGGAAGGGCATTAGTTGCGTCATCGATGAGTTAAAAGACAGAAGCGGATGCACTTTGGTCTTTGTCCCGGTTGCGGTGATTCTAAAATAAATTTTAGGAATTTCGAATAAAGATGGAACTTGTCTTGTTGATGTATATAATTTGTTATCTTATGCAATGTTTATATTATATCTTAAGCTTATACATATTCTATTTCGATTCGATATCACTTTCCAATGCGACATAGTGTATGTCTTGCAATGAAAAATTTAAGATTGCAATTTAAACTTTAAGTCAAAAACGAAACCAAATACGATTCACATTATAAAGACTTTCCAGAAACTTGAGTTATTATATGTCAATTCAGTGACGTAGGTAATAATAAACAGGACTCTGAAACCAATGCCTCCAAATGCGAATTCTGGCCGCAGACATTCTAACGCATAATTGATGACTTCTATATAAGAGTGAAACCCGTCTGGTTGTTGCATTGAATTGGCTCTATTTGTGCTTCATATAAATCAGTTTCGTCCGTATTGAGCATTGTTTGTGTGTTTGCCAGAATAATCGGATCAGTGTCTATATCAAGCTCGTCACCTTGATTTATGTGATTATTATCAGCGCCCTCAGAATGAAATAATTTACGTAAAAGTTTAATTACTTACAACTGTCCCAGGCCACAAGTTTTCAATTCTATAATTAAAAATTCTGGGTGGCTAGTTAGAAATTTAGTCAGAAGAGATTCTCTATAGGTTAAACATGAAGAAAGGGCTAACCAGAATATATGAGTTAGCATATAACTAAAAATTCTGTATAGCGTGCGTAAGGTGACTGAGTGCTTACACTCGCAGACTCTGAAGCAGATGTGCCAAGGTTCGAGCCATGTCCGCAGCAAATTATGGACAATACATGAAGTGTTCCCAATAAGGACGAAACCTGTCTACTGGATGAATTGACTTTTATATTTTATATGATGCTTAGTTTATACAGAAAAATTTATGTAAATATTGGGACTGCTGTTTATATCAATTTTGCAACCTTGCTATAAATAGACAATGCAATTAAACAATAAGTGATTGCGACTGGCTGTAGTTTTATTATGTTGTTCGACGACTGGTTAAACAAAATGGGATTGGTGTTTACTTCAAGCTCGCAAACTTGATTTAAATAATTGTTATAAATAGTTACAAACCAGATATGTTGAAATTTCTTACCAATAGGGTAGAGAAACTTTTGAAATTTATCAAAAAGAAATGTTTTTTTTGCAAATTCAACGACATCCAAAACTGTTAGCCGTATTAGTTTCCATGAAAAAAATCTTAGCCTAGTACTTAATAAATTATCTTGAATGCGTAATGCTAACTATGCGACAAAGCAATGGAATTCCAATGTGATATCAAGAAAGAATACAAGAAAGATCATTTATCTTATTCGTATATACAATTTCGCCAGTTTGCAAGTTCTATCTTAGTCTGAAGTGATGGATGTGCATATATAACATTTCAGAAATTTGTTCTCTCATCGGTTTAAAATTGAATAAAATCAACATTCGAAAAATCGAATTATTATTCTAATATTAATCCTGCAAGAGTTTACAAATTTTATGAATAAAAAATTATTAAATAATTTAATTAAATCAAAAAATATATTGCTTCCGCAAAATATTTCTGACAAATAAGCACACGTCTTAGATTCAAGCGTTTTAATTCTAACTATTGAATTTACTGGAAAGTATATAATTATACTGACAGCCATTAGAGAAAATATATAATTAATTACAAACCTTGCTTCTGTGCCAGCAGCAATATCAGAAGATAGTTTAATGTTTATCGCAATTTTGAATAATCCGTGTATGGCTGACAAATATGGACAAGAAAATCTCTTTATTATGTGAACAAATTTTAATAGCCTTAAATAATTTAATTATCTAAGATTTTTCTATTTTCGCGAATGTGCTGCATATGCCTGTTCAAAGCCTTATATCGAATGGCGTTCGCAATTATAAAAGGACACGTTGTCCGTTATCAAAAACAATATTTATTGATAAATATAATAATATCAGTATCTGAAGTCAAGATATATTGGATTGATTTGCATATGTTTTAATAATTGCAGAATTTGACTAAATACCCACACACATATATATTGTGGTTGCTTTTAATTTCACCATTTTTATCATATATATATATATATATATATATATATATATATATATATATATATATATCCTGCTTTAAAACTTTATTTCAGTATCACTTCTCTTGATAGTATGGTGTCTGTTTAATAATGACAGATCGACGTTGGCCATTTGAAGCCATTGATCGAAAGTTATATACAGGATCCTCGATCATTGCAATCTCGGCTGTTATTAATTAGAGTAGATGTGTCAACCTGTTCATTTTTTAATCATCGTAAGTATTATATAATAACTTTATTCATTGTCTTTGATGATGTTCAGTAGTTGATGTTCAAGTTGAAATAATCTTTTGTATAAAAGAAGTATGCTTATTTGTGGCTGGAAAAAAAATATTTCGAAAACACATCAACACAAAAACATCACTTCAGTTAGAGATTTTATGTCTTTTCTTCTAATAGAAGAAGTTAGTACGCGTTGCCAATCTAATTTGAATGCAACAATCGTATAAGTGACTTGTAGTCAGTTAAGCTGTAACTGGGTAGCAGTGGTAGGGTTTGAGTGATTTTCAAAATGCTAGCTGGCTACCAAACGATAGATTTTTTATTAGTCAGTCATTCAAAATTTTGGCCGTAGCATCTAAGACTACATTTCCGCGTATGCTGCCTGTTTATACAATGTATTCCTCTGTTTTTTTCTGATTTATCGATTGGGTATCAACGATGGATGTGCGGATTGTACTGATTGAATTACTTGTTAGAATTTCGACATTGATAATGAATGAAATGATTTATTTTGATTTACTGTGTCTACTTCAAATTAATGCCATTCTGGTTGACTAATTTACTACGCTGCTCTATTATGCAGTCTAGTACTGAAGTATGATGGCTAGTTGTAAAATTTCGTGGTTAGTCCAAACAAATATAGTGCCGATTAAACATTCAATCATTTGAATCATGTTTTTTTTCAAAATAGTTATGCACCGCGTGATGATGATCCATTGATTTAATGGTATTTCTTTTACAGCGATATATCTATCCAACGCTCACCCAAAATTCACCTTGCTGTTTCTTGGTCGATATTTCGATCGACACGCCAGGTGTCATTTTCAAAATCTGCACTCCTTATTTCACTAATCCATCTATTTCTATACAACAAACTAAAGGCAATCGGCGCGTTGATCAAAATATAAATTAAAAAATATCAAAAAAGGCATTAGAGCATGTTCAATAATTTTTCGAACCGCTTAATTTAGAACAGAGAATTTTGGTAAGATGGTTGTGATCCCTGTTTTAAAATAAGTTCCAAAACAGCTGGTTATACGGATTGTGTTAGTTATTCCAAAGGATCCTTTTGATAAACTCTGTTCTTACATAGAGAAAATTTCTGATATATCAATATGCTTATGCAAAACCATTCAAATAGAATAGTTCGCACCTGAATTGAGTGGACGAATGTTACCATAATATGTGTTCGTTTGGCCGCGAATCACCAAAACCAATAATAATCTTCTATTAAAAGCTTATTAATAAAATTCGCTTTAATGGCATCAGCAAATTTTTAACAAACTGTGGCAAAAATTGCATTACAAGCAGTTATGGAAGAACTTCTAAACGAATTAAACTAATGATTATACAAATGTTGGATTATATATATATATATATATATATATATATATATATATATATATATATATATATATATTGTTACCAGGTTGACACAAGCACAACTCAGGAAAGTTTTTTAAAAGTAAAACTGAACAAGCAAGATAACAAAACTCATACATGAAAAGCCAAAAACGTAAATGCCTTACTAAATTACAATTCGTTGATCAAAAATTAATCATATCTTAGGTATTACTTGGTTATACGTAATTAAAATACGATGCGTAGGATTGATAAATTTAAAATACGTGCAAGGAAAAGCAAGCTTAGTTCGTAATCACTGAATCGAAAAGAAACATATTAACTGAATAAATGTATTTCCGTTGCTGAATATTTACAAAAAATAAATTTACCTTTTCATCAGAAAAAAATCATTCTAAATTACTAATTTCAAATAACAATTATGCTATATTTGTAGCTTTTTTATATGTTATACAAGTAAAAAATCGTTGATTGTGTGGGTGGAGGCAGCAATTCCCAATTAATTTATTTAAAAAATACAAGGATTTTTTATTCAAGAAAAATGGTCAATATTTCACATATTCAAATTGAATGGCAACGAGAAGTTTGCTAGGGAGTCCACTAGCAAAGGTTTATACGCTCTACTTGGAAATCACAAAACTACAAACTTTAAATAAAATATACTGCCACAAATATCTGAGTTATGTCGTTGGTCATCATAAAATATGACTTAAACATAAATGGCAGGCTTAAAGATTTTAATGATTTGAACAACTATGTGCAATTCACTAACAAGGATGAAAACTCCAAGACTAAATCATTTTTTGCTTGACTAATTTATATCAAAACAGAAAGATGGAGGTTAAATATTGAAGATATTCCACAAACAGAGATAAACTTAACTGCTCAATAACTAAAGATTCAAATACATGAGCACTTCACAATGAACACCGCTGCGAGAATGAATATTTTCGCAGAGCCCAAACAAACTTTTTGCAAAAATTAAATGTACAAACCAAGCATAGCTCCAGTTTTTCAAAGCAATAGTCAAAATAAGCGGTATATTGCGGAAAATGGCAGTTGTAACGTCGTTCCTAAGCGGTTTAAAAGAAAAAATAAATTGCAAATTAATTCACCTGTTTAAAATTGGAGATTTCTGTGTGTTAGTCTGTTTATTTGCACGCACCTGAACATGTGCGAGCGTCAATTCGCATTTTTTGTTTGATAATGTTATAACTCAATGTAATCACCGTCCGCGCAACCTAAGCTCATTTAATTATATAAATGTTTAACTCAATACCACTTCTTCACGTAGCATGGTGTCTGATCAATAATGACAGATTAGGGGTGGTTATTTGTAACTTTATGTCCGCAGAGATGCCTTATAGGCTTGACCTAAAGGAAACATTATCCAGAAAGCGTAAATAAAAGCGTGCGGCAGTGTGGCTCAGGAGTTCGAAAAACAGATTCCAAAGCAGACGTGCCTAGGTTCTAACCATGTCCGCGAAAATTTCTGGACAGTACGTAAAGAGTTCCCGAAAAGGACGCAACCGGTATACAGAATGGATTGTCATTTATACTGAAAAATGTATGGAAATAATGAGATTGATGTTTACATCAAGATCGCAACCTTGATTTAAATAGTTTTTATTACCGCCCACGCAAACAATGTTCGTTTGAATTAATATTTGTATGTTCATAAATTGCTAAATTTTGCCTGTGTAGAAACAGTGGAGAGCTACATTGAGGAATTCCCATCGAATTCACAAAAAGAATTTGAATAGAACGTAAATGCACACTGTCCAAACCAATTTAGCGTTTATTTTTACCTCCAAACAGCTTAAATACTAGTATCCACGAAATCTGAAACAAAAATTATTTGAGCAAAATTTGTTTAGTTTAATATGTTGTGTATCTGAAGGTTCCTACTCGTATTATATGGAAAACAGGTGTTTATGTTTTAAACAATGTTTGTTTTGTAACAAGCAAATTTGTCAAAAATTTAAAATAATTGAAACGAAATTTTGTCACATTTCTTATAACCAACTAATGAGACAATTCATCTTTAAAGTTTATATAGATTTTTATAATGATTACTATAAAATCATATATATATATTATGGTAACTAGATCTAATTATACAGATTAATTATATATATAATTATATATAATATGACTTTTTAATATAATTTATACTGTAATTGGGGATATTATAAACATATATAGTCATATAGTTTTTTGTATATGAACTAAAAATGAAAGCTATTATACTACAAACATATATTTTTGTTAACCTTCTTAAGAATTCTATAGATGCCTGTGTCGAATCTGAATGGTATAAGGTGTAAAATCTTCATGGAAATAGGTTGTCCATATTTCAGCATCGGAACTTCATATCAGTATGCATCGTCTATGCGACCTTTAAATGTTCAAGAGTGCTATCAACCGCATAAAATTACGATTAAAATTCATCTACTAAGCATATGTTTCGTTTTTTATTTGGCAAATCCGCATAAGTAACTTGCCATGTACGTGGCAGGAATCACGCCTTTGACCTTTTGGTTTTTCGTCGCGCAGCACATTACTTACAAAGCGACATGAGCAAATCGCGCGTAATTTTTATTTATATAGCTACAATGTTTTACTGTTTCGATGCATTCTTAGACCATCTACGTTTGCTATAAACGAAATATCTTACCATGTTAGATCCATAACCACGGTAGGTGGAATTAACTTTGTAGATCTTAACGAAATGGTTGCGAATTGCGTAGGGGCTCACAACCAATCATGATATCAATAATGAAGAATATATAATCGAGTAGATGCATTGAAGTTGCTTTCTGAGGCTATGTTTAAATTTTGAAAAATCTACTTATTATTAAATCCTACCTTGTTATTTTTATTTCAATTATACATATCTAAGAATTGTTAATTTGTTTGTTTATTAAAGAACTGGAGGGCATCATTTTAAATAATTTATTCAGAATATGTAGACAAAGTAAATCTAATATTTGAAATTAAAAATATTTTCCGGACTTTTTAACACACACATTTTTATTTAACTCGAAATAAAAAGTTATAACAACTTCAAACCTTCGTCATGCCTATCTCTTCTACTTCCATGGGTACAAAAAATGGTAACTTGTACGAATAAATACAAACTTATTACCAGGAGAAATAAATATAATAGACATCTTGTACGACTACCTTTGAAACCATACAATTATAAACATGCAATTGATATTTAAGTCATAGTCGAAATATGTAAAAATATAAATTGGGTCTAATTAAGTTATCAAAAGTAATATACCTTATACAACATAAACTACGTATTTTCCAGTCTACAAAATTTTGCTTTCTTAAACATTAAATATAGTTATTATATCTATAGACATGAGTAAACAAGTAAATATTTGTTTTCGAATATTTATTTATTAGGCAATACAATTTAACAATAATTGTTTGCGCGGGTGGTGGTAGCAATTCTTTAAATCAAGTTTTCGAGCTAATTATAAACACAAATCCTATTGTATTCATTTATTACTTAGTGAAATTCCAGTGCGAAACTGCAAATTCATTTTGGCAGATGTGAGAAATATGTACTTTATATCTTATCATTACATGCCTGAAGATGAATTTCTGTTTCTATTTTCAAAGGCAAAAAAATATTAAATTTAAATAGGAAGAGAGTTAAAAATAGTAGATTGTGCAATCATTTACTTGCATCACCTACAATCCAGAAATAAAAGAAAACACAACTGATTAATTTATTAATTAATACAATGAAAATTAATTCAGTAAATTATAAAAGAAGTGAACTCTAACGAAGTGGACGTTTATAAGACCAGAAACAAAACGGTTCAAACAAGTCGGATCGTTTTGTTCAATTCAAAAAGAAATTTAAATCAGATTTAACAGAAACATTTGGCGTAGCTAGGCTACCTACTTTATTTAAAGTATCACACATAATTTTATTGCAATTAATAAATCTCAGTGATAGAACATATTACTAAAACCTAGCATTTACGTATAGCAGACGTTGCTTTTAGTACACCATCCAAATTCAATAATAGAAGTCAGTTTATAATCTATGAAACAATGGAGAATTTTATTAATTGCAGCCCGATTTCTTTAACAGAAATACATGTCAGTCATTAAGTCTGAACTTTAGATGATGCATGCAAATGATTGGACGGTCCCCTATTTCGCGCGCACTGATTGCCTCAGTTTTCTGCTTGTGTTGATTTTCTTGAATATGTCAATAAGTTTATTTGAAGAAAGTTTAGGCCAAAATGCGACAGAAATATTTCCTACAACTGACAAGATTTCTTTTTATTATCGAAAATGAGAAAATTACTAAATATTTTATAATAGGCGCATTCCGAACATATTATATTTTTAAGAGTAGCTGCTATTAAACATGAAATACTACATAAAATTTTAAATAAAATCCATTTTCTGCGCCACAGTTGCTTCCTTATTGGGAAAATTCTAAGTAAATTTTGAGACTTAAAGAATAGAAAAACCGACAACTGATTTAGAGCCTTAGAGCACATCTATATTTCCAGGGCCTCACGCGTGGCATTTAATTCTTAACTAACTATATTTCATTAGTTGTTTTGCTTTAGAAGTACAAAGACAAGTATTACCAAGGATGTAAAATTGTATTAGGTATTGCGTACCTAGTAAAAATTAGTTCAAATAGGACCAGAAAGTAAACAAAAGTGAGCATAAACAAAATGTATAATCTCATGTACACGTGCGTTTTGTGCTTACTAACGACTCATCAGTAGGAGCCGGTACTAAGCCTTATACTTACTATATATTTGGCCGAAAAATTCGAGACAGATGGATTTTACTATCTCATATAAAAATGTGAATTCATGTAGTAATTAAGTTAACTTCATATAAAGTCATCGACTGTGCAACTTCATAGCCTACCCACTATGTATAATATATACCGAGCATGTAAAGGGTACCAATGCAATGGTATTCAAAATACGGAGCCTGTGGCGGTTACTAACATAATAGATTACTGGATAGGCAATATTTCACCAACAAACATTATGTAAATATTAAACATTTTATTGAATGATGTCATGACGAACATGATATGTGATAACTGACGTCGATCAAGGCCAGAGTGTATGGATTGTTTGAAGTAACATGTGTTCACAAGTATTAATTCTCAATTTTGGTACAATTAAGTAAATCCAGAAATACATTATATTGGTATCATTTACAGACTTATTACATATTTTATATAATTAGTGAGCTTTGAAGTCCCATTGTCGAAGACTTTATATGAAGTTAACTCCACTACTGCAGGTTTACACATTTGTATAGGAGATTGTACCATACAATTTTCCCACATTCCTTACCCAAATATATAGTTGGTATAGGGCGTAGTACCGGCCCCTACTGATAAGTCACCAGTAAGCACGTAACTCACGTGAACATGAGATTATACCTTTCGTTCAAGCTCACTTTTGTTTATCCTTCTGGTCCTATTTGAATTAATTTGTTACTAGGTACGCAATACCTAATACAAATTTGCATATAATTTTTTTCTCTGAAACAAATACTATATAACTATTAACAACGATATTGTTAGAATTAATCAGCCTAAACTTTTAGTTATAAAACATCTACTAGACCGCAATTTTGTCCTTAGTCAGCAACACTTCAGATGTAACCAGGACGTCGACGGACAGAGACCAAATTAACGAACATTTTAAAATTTTATCATTCATCGTTTCGACATAAATTTGACAATGTTTTGAGGATTGAGGCATAGAGCCAGCACCTAATGATGAATATCCGCGTCTCGGAAGTTATAATTTTAGTTCTAACTTACTTTGGCATACACTTTGGATCATATCCGAAATACTGACCATTGGAAATGCGGTGCTATCAAATATTTGTTTACTTGCGACGTTTCGGTGCGTTCTATCCAGCACCATCATCAGGCCACTATACACAGCACAATACTCACAATAGCAGATTTGCTTAAATCTGCTATTGTGAGTATTGTGCTGTTTATAATAGCCTGATGATGGTGCTGGATGAAACGTACCGAAACGTTGCCGGTAAACAAAGATTGCCTAACACCGCATTTCCAATGGATAGTACGAACGATGTTGAAGCCTTCGGAAAAAGAGGCGAATACGCACCGAGCCAGATCAAAGACAAAACAGATGCGTACTGGAAAATGGTGATCAATCGGATCTTTGTGAAACGGATAGTGCAAAGCAAAAACCCGCGAAAGCAACTCGCGGTAAGTCATCATATGGAGATCGCACTGTGCAGCAACCCTTCAATACATATCCGAAATAACATGTTTTTTTATTTACCGCGTTTTAAATTCAAAAATTTTATTCAACATTGTTATGCCTTTATTTTCTTCTTCCTCGTGCTAAAATCTAGCCATGTGAAAACCTAAAAAGCGTTGTGTTGGTGTTTTCAATTTTTCTCTTGACAAGCTATATTTAATTATAGATGAGCGTACATTACAAATCTCATTCTGCTAACACCAAGTCAGTATGTGCTGTGACTAGCGCCAATTCAATCTGGTGCCGCATCCGACTTAATATGATAAAACTAACAAATCTGTCGGGGCATCTACGTACGTGATGTGTGCAAAACAAGATTGGATTGCACTTACATACTATCATGCAAAAAGGCAACACTTCAGCCCACACTTTCGAAATTTAATTAAAACGAGGTATGTAAATAGGCTCCCCAATTTGAAGGTAATTGTACTACTAAATGGAATTTTGTCAAGGGGCTTTATTTGCGCCATGCTAAATATATTTAATTACACAATTAACCAACTATTGCCTGCGCAGGAGGTGATAGCACCTGATGAAATCAAGTTAACGGGCTTTAGATGAACACTTATCACATTGTGTAGAACCAGTTGCACAACGAACCAATTCTCCGTCGGTCAGAGGTCCAGATGTGTTTCCACTTTTCATGATAATCGTCAAAACACGACGTCAAATTGACTAGCGAGGACCATATCTTAATGAATATACCACGTTTAAGAATTCAGATTTTTGCTATGCTTCTTCGTTTTGAATATTCTGGACGAAAATAAATTTGCACAATTTGTACGAACAGTTTTTCGTTTTATACCAAATAAATTAAGATATTTCATTTCTGCAAAATGAGAAACATAAAATAACAATGCAACTGCATGTTAAATAACAGTTATCGAAAACTATAGTTAAATAATAATATTGATTACTGAATATGATGGTTTCTGCGCCATAGCTACCATTCGTAACCTGAAGATAAATATCTCAAAAAATACCGAAAACACAATATCATATCCACGAGAGCATTACATTTTTCGTACGTTATTTGAATTAGACTTTTTTAGAATGGTGCATTAAACCACGAAATGCGTTTGGCTGTGAACATTAATTAGGCCAGGTAATTGGCAATGACAATCCAATGATTTAAACAAAGATGATGAATTTCCGCGAGTTGCTTTCACGGGTTGTTGCTTTGCCCTATTAGTTTCACGAAGATCCGATTGATCATCATTTTCCAGTATGCATCTGTTAAGTCTTCGATCAGGCTGGGTGCATATTCGTCCATTTCGTGCGAAGGCTTCAACATCGTTCATACTAACCAATAGAAATGCGGTGTTAAACAGTCTTTGTTAACTGGCTACATTACGGTGCATTCTATCCAGCACCATCATTTCATTAAATCTGTTATTGTGAGTATTTTCTGCTGTGTGTAGTGACCTGATGATGGAGCTGGAAATAACGCACCGAAACGTCGCCAGTAAACAAAGATTGGATAGCACTGCATTTCCAATGGTTAGTATGAACAATGCTGAAGCCTTCGGAAGAAATGGACGAATGCGCATCCAGCCTGATCGAAGACAAAATAGATGCACACTGGAAAATGGTGATCAATCGGACCTTTGTGAAACGGATAGTGCAAAGCAACAACCCGCGAGAGCAAATCGCATAAATTCAACATATGAAGCTCCTATGTGCAACAACCCTTCAAAAAAAGAAACAAAGCTGATGTTGATAGGTTTTTTAATTAAAATAATTTCAGTCAATTAATTGGTTATTAAACTAATGGTTCCACTAGATAGTGTTTACGCGAATTCAACCGACTAAATCAATAAGCAATAGGCAGATTATCCTATCGTAATTTTATATTTTATACAAATTCTGTAAGACGACAAAGATTGGCATCAAGCCATCTATTAAATGGTTATTCAAAAATAGGCAAAAGTTGCGCCTATCTTAACTTCGAATTAGTTTCAAAATTGCTCAGACTACTTGAGCAATGCCGCCACTCAATAATGCGCCGCGAACTATAAAAGACTTTAACGTCGCTTCCACGTCGTTTCACATTTGTGGGTTAATTTACACTAACATTTACCGGAAATTTTCTAGCTGAATGCAAATTTAAACTATTTGCCGTCGACTGCATAACCATTTGTACGTTGACATTTCGTATTCACAACAATGTTGAACACGATATTAACGGCAACTTAGCTGCAGTGTGTGCAAGTCGTGATGTATCACGCAAGCTTTGTCGAATTCATCGGATTTCCCGCTCAACTTAAATATAAAAGGTGAAAAATGCCTTCTTATTCATCGTTAATACAACATTCCGTTATTCGTTATGACAAATATCATTTGAATTGTTGTGGGGGAAAGGCTTCATACTTTGCAATGCTGCGTTTGATATTTGCCGCAGTCAGGCTCACATTTGACGATTCATTGTAAATATAACGCTAGGGTGGTGTCTTCAATGTGAATTAATTAATTTTTGATAAATTGAACCATTTTGAATTCAGAAAAATTACAAATAATAAATTAGTTCTATACTTGCATTTTAGAGTAAAGCCTTGGATTAGTTTATTAGTATAGTGTGTGTGTGTGTGTAGGTATTATTATTATTATTATTATTATTATTATTATTTGAGCTGTTTATTTTCAAATAAACGTTTTAAAATGATTTTCCCTAACGAAATATCAAGCCATGTTTTGAACAGTAAGTGGTTAATGTGTCTCATTTATATAAAGTGCAATTTAGAAGCAAAAAGGAGCAAAAGAAATTGCGAAAAGTTTAATTTTATCAAGCAAGATTGGAAAGTTGATGTTTAGCATGAGAATGGCCGGTTAGGTAAAAAGCATTCACTGTTAATTTCTATCCAAATACTCAATGGTCTCTTGATTACAAATATTTTACAACGGTTTTTGTTCATTACAGTCCTTAAATCTCTACGGCCAAATTTTACCAAAAGTAAAGAATAATGTATAATTCACATTGTTCAAAATGCGCAATTAAATTGACGTTTTCAGTAAACAATTCTGCTTTATTTTATCTCATCTAAAATAGTCGGTTCAGTTTATAAAAACGAGATGAATTTAACAATGTTTTCATTCCAATAATTAGTGGTACTATGCATACTATTAACCAGTACATAATATAATCAAATGTAAAGCAGGCAGGTACTTATATAAATTCGGAATAACAAAAAGAGTAATGAAAATAAACGAATATCCTTAACGAGAAAAAGGAATGGTTACGAGCTAACTTAACCTCACTTTAAAATTGAAGTTGAACGTATATCTATCAAGAAAGAAATTTCATTTATTATAGTTATGACGGTCAAATTAAGTAAACACAATTAATTGACGGAAAGGTAAAGATAAGTAAAATAGAAAATTGTGATTTGAAACGCGCTAAATGTTAATGCCGAACCGCTTTTCCTTTTATAAATGAAATTGCATACTGGCTTTGGAATATCCTTCTAGTCCGGTTAAAACAATTTGTTACTTAATACGATATACATAAAACGTAATTGCATGCATATTAGGTCACCGCAACAAGGAATAAATAACTACTATATTTTCCATAAAAACTAAAAATTTGATAACTTATGCCGATCGAGGCTAGAATATAGGACTTTCTAGAGTAGCAGGTGTCAAGAATAATTGCCATTCACAGTTTCTACTAAATTTTGCCAGCCGCTAAAGTCAAGGGCTTGGTAAATTTTATATATATTGAGCTGGTTTTTAAACCTCATAGCCGAAAACTTTATATGAAGATAACTGTATTACTGGTTCAATACACAAATGTATAGGTGTATGTGTAATCCAACTGCTCAATATTGCTTAACCAAATACATTGGCAGTTTTGTTCATAGTGCCAGCACTAACTGATGCGTCTCCAGTAAACAAGAAGTATAAGTTTACATTAGATTATATCCTTCGTTCATGCTCACTTCTGGTTTAGATTTATAAATGAATATAATAGACAATGTGCTTATAAATAACAAAATACATATGCTGATGTAGTTACTATATACAATATGGAGGACTTTTTATATATTTATATAATGTATGGAATATAAATTTAATAATACTAAACAAATAATTAGATTACATTAAATATTATATATACATTTATATCAAGTAACACTAAAATATAAATATCGTTGTTGATAGACAATATTTATTGTGATTCGAGACATTTGACTCATACTTTCTTGCCAATATTAAAGATATATATATATATATATATATATATATATATATATATGTGTGTGTGTGTGTGTGTGTGTGTAACTAAATATCCATAAGTTTATAAACGTAGATATTTTTCTGTTTCTGTATATTTTTATAAAAGGTGTGGTTATATATATATATATATATATATATATATATATATATATATCACACTGTTGTTATATTTCTATTTTTATGCATTATTATATGAGTTGTACATGAATATGCGTTTTATAAATTCAAATAGGATATGTTGAAAATATACATATATAATTGAAGAGTTGTATAGGTTGTGGACTCACACCTTGAATATATATATGGGAATATTTACACAATTAATTCTATAAGCGGGTTAACTTAGGAGCATGTACATTATTAGTTATTGTATATATTTTATGTAGGTTACCTATACTTTGCCATTACTATCTCTTCCTTGCTTTCTTTGTTTGTTCTCGACATAAGCGTCGCTGCAGCTTTCACTCTCTTTCCATCGAGGTAACTTTTATTACAGCCTGTTCACACCATTTATGCCAACAATCAAGTTTTTTGGATTTTTTCAGCTTTGAATTTTAAATTTAATTATCTTGACATCGCATCAGTATAGTTATTCCAGATATTTTCGACGCTATCTCTCTCCCCATCCATTTAAATTCTGCACACTTGATGAGCTTACGCATATCGAGAATTTAAGATTTCTGCAATTGTACTGTATATATATATACATATTGAGTGAGTATTTTTACCTGCTCCTTACTGCAGACCAATCGAAAACCAGGATCTCAGAGAGGATTTGCATGATTTACGGGAAGTTACATTATTATGGCGAGCTCATAATAGAGTAAATAAGAATGATACTACCTTAGAGAATTTAATTAGCGGTCGGCGTTTACCAAATAGCCACTCTGTTTCAACGGAAGAAGTAGTTGCTTGCACGAGTTCAAGAGGTAAGCGATAAGGTGGCTATCCGTGTGTCTAGTAAAGAGTTAAATAAAAACAGTGCGGTAGACAAATGATTGCCTTGCTCGCAACTAAACTTAATGCGATTTTCCACGTGAAAATCTTCAAACATGAAAGTAATGAACATGATGTCATCAACTTACCTCTGATACGTATGGCAGTATTTTTGAAGTTTCCGTATAATACATATAGACATCAACTAGTTAAGTACCTAACAGACTGTCCATCATCAATAGTTGAATTGAACATCTTTAGTGTACTCATTGAAGAGAATTTCTCCATGACTTATAGGTATGTTGAAAGATAAGGAAATCGATGGTTTTATTAAATATTAAAATTGGTAATGTCAAAAGATGTGTTCGCGTTGAAATCATACAACGTCAAAAGTAAACCATTAAACCATTCGATGTCAAAAAAACTATTTACAAACATTCTTATTGATAAAACTGTCGATTTTATTTGTACGTTCATCGATAGTAACCACGTATCATTCCCCATACCTAGAAGTCAACAAAAACTTTTCAATATGCGCACCAAAGATGTTGAATTCACTTGGAACCGACAAGATTTCAGGCAAGTCGAGGGTGTCGGCGAGCAGTCCGTTAGGGTATCCACTAACCGATGTCTACATATTCGATTTGTACTATATAGTGTAGAAAAGGCAATTCATCCAGTAGACTGATTTCGTTCTTATTGGGAATTCATCATTTAGTTCCAGAAATTGCCGCGGAGAGTACGTGACGGGTTTACAATAAGGACGAAACCGGTCTACTGGATGAATTTCCTTTTCTACACTATGCATTGTCCTTCCTTGTCGCACTGCTAATGAGACTGGAAGATGGCAGTCTAAGAAAGTATAATATATCGAAACATGAAATGTACCTAAAGGAAAGGAAAAACCAAGTAACAGCCGTTTGTACATAACTGAATAGTGGGTAGAATGCGACAAGTTGGCTCAGTGGTTAGAGCAACAGATTCCGAAGCAGACGTGCTCATGTTCAAGCCCTATCCGCTGCAAATTATGGACAGTATGTGATGAGTTCCCAATAAGGACGAAACTGGTCTACTAGATGAGTCACCTTTCCTATACTATACAATTCTTAGTGTATACTGAGAAATGTATATTGAATTAATGGTGAACGAGTGTTGGAAAGCTGCGTGAAAAATAGGTTATGCTCAAGCAGGTTGTCGAAATTCTTTCTAGGTAACGTAGTCGTGTCCAGAACTGTCACTCTTTTTGGAACACGTATGTCGACTCGAGCATGCACTTATCCTTGCCGATCTGCACTAACATTTTCTGTGAATCCACATGAGAATAAACCTCATATGAATTAAGCAAACTCGAGCAGCCGTTTATCTCACAAAAATATGAAGATTTTCTACAATCGATGTTAACTGGTATTAATGGTGAAAATTCAACCTTGCTATAGACGGAGACCCACGAGGCACAATGTGGCATTCTAGACTCTCCTAGTTTCAGCTATTGGGTCTCTGTTTTGTCAGTAGAGATTCTCGTCAAATTAAACAGTCTAAAAGCCAATCTTAAATCAATTTAGACCAAAAAGGCTATAGGGGCGGAAGAGGCGTTCGCATCAAATAACAGCCTATGTTTGTTCGCGCAACAGTTCAAAGAAAATTGATAGCTAGCGAAGCAAATTATGATTGTAACAGGAATTTAAAAACTGATAAAACGTGTCATTTTGGTATGTGGGATTCATACTCTCTAGAACTATTTTCATAGTTGCTTGCATCAATTCTGACCTCCAAGCATATGCTGGTACCGACAATGTTGGATGCTTATCTCTAACAACAATAGGAGTTAAAAATACGGAATGCCATGTTCTCTTCCAAACATCACAATATTGCAGTCCATTAATTTCGACCATATTCAATTATTCTTTAGATTAAATTTGTGAGCTTGATATAAACACCAATTCCATTGTATCAAACCAGTCCGACGACATAGCACAACTACCGTCAGCCACACATAATGACGCGTCTCGGTTTTCCATAATAACCTTCAATGCACGACGGAAAACTCAGTAACGGGGATCATACCGCAATTCATATATTTTATTAAAAATCAGACATACGGCTCTCACCTCTAGTAAACTCGCGCACACTGTACTTGATCGAAAAATGTCGGCAGTACATTTACTATGCGGTCGGAAACAGCTTTCGCGACACATTGAGAGTTATAAAATTACCAATCATTGATTGCGCAGTTGGTGAAAACTATTCTTTGCGAGCATGATTAAAAATGCCAATCCCATTGCATTGAACCAATCACGCAACAAAGCAGAATAACCGTCAGTCACACAAACTGACGAGTTTCTACCCACCATGATCATCACCAGAGCACGATCGAAAACCGACTAACGAGTATTAAACAGCAATTCATGTTATGAAAATTCAGATATCCAACCAAGACAAAGTTGTATAGAGTATATATTTATCTTCCGATAGGTACATGAACAGCGACATGTCGCCGACTGACAATAACAGCCTTTCTAGGCATCAAGAGTACCTTTGACTGAATAGGTTGCAATGACCTATTCGAGATTTTGTGGAGAAGTGGTCCGCAAACTAAATTTGTATATATTATACGCGCTCTTTACACAATCAATTGTGGTTCCGTTATGGCCTACAATGAATTATCGGCAAATTCTACTACTATTAGATGTGCCCATACAAGCTGCCACTTTTCGTTTAATTTTGTAATAGAAGCTGCTATGAACAATACGCTTCCAATCGACCAGGGTCCAGACGTCGCAATTCTCCTTGACGATAGATTAGTTGGTCTTGACTATATAGGCGACATTGTAGCATTAGTCTACTAAAAGACTGCTCACGCTACCTTGAATAGATTAGCAGGCATCGTTCAAACTTTTCGAGTGAAATTCGCTTTTCTCAAATGTAAGACACTTCAACAAGATCACCCGTCATTCACTCCAAGTCTGCGATTGTAGAGTGATAATCTGGACGTAGTCGGCAAGTTTACGTATCTCGGTAACTATATTTAATTAACTCAGTTAATATGAGCGAAGAGGGAAATATGAGAATAGCGAATAGAGTCGCTTTCAAAACCTTTGTCATGCATTGTAAAACACGACCATCGCATTTCGCCTCAAATTTTGGTGTATTATGCGTCTCTGCGTGCAGTATTACTAACTGCTAGTGAGATTATTATTTATATTCCAAAAACGTTTACAGTAATTTGAACACTGGTGTTTTAAAAGCCTATATAAAACAGATTACCAGCAATGCCCTAGCGAGGTTAAGTACGGTTCCTTGTCAGGCAAACTAGTAAGACTACATTAACTATGCTGGCTTGGTCACGTTTTATGTATGCCTTCAAATCGATTAAGTATTAAGAACATTATTCTCTAAGCCAGATCCATATTGGCGTAAAACCAGTGGATAGAATTTGGCGCGGCAGAAACAGCTAAAGTCAATTAAAATCTAATTGGGTAGTTTTGGACCTGCTCGTCTACTAGTGTGGGGACCATGTGCATATCACAGTTCTTGGTCGGAAACCCTGCCCCATATGATATCTAGGCGTGTTCAGATTTAGAGTTGAACAGAGTTATCTTCGAGGTTCAGTCGATTTTGTGAAGCTATACAGTAATGATAAAATGAAAACATATATTTCCGATGTTACCTTGCCATAAAGCTGACGGTCATAATGGTGTTAGTAGAAGTATAAGTTGTCTCATTTGGCGTGCTTTATTTACCTAGATAAATTCTTCCTCTTCAGAAATCACTCTTTAAACGTTTTTCTTTGTTAAATTAGTATGTTCATGTTTTATTTATTTAAGAAAAACATTTTAAAAAGTTTATTTCTTTTTCTCATGGTTATATGAAAGTAAAGCATCAGTTATTAAAGGCTATATATATATATATATATATATATATATATATATATATATATATATATATATATATATATATATATATATATATGTAATCTGTTGGAGCAAAAAAAGGACCTTTGTTTCTAGTTCACATGCTTTGCTTGGAAAGAAACAAGAGCATTATAATTGACCAATGTAGAACAAAAATAAGAAAAGCGCCTACAAGAGAAACAAACGTGAAAATTTTTGTCAAGCACGAGATATACTGAATCTGGATAATTATTCCACACAAAACGAAAAGCGAAATGTGATATGACGAGAAAAAAAGAACAGCATATATATATATATATATATGGCATGAATATGTAGAGTAATTTTATTCTTGTACGTACAGAACACTAATTTCAATTTGTATCAGTGCAAGTTTGTCAGACGGTTGATCTACTCGATGTACAGTAAGGACGCCAATTCACATGATAACACAGTCCATCAATTATGGAAAACATAATCCCTTTATAATCAGATAGCCTTTTAAGTGTTGATCACATTACACTATGATAAACAATCGTTAATAATTTAACAATAATTGATTGCGCGGGTGGTGGTAACAATTCTTTAAATCAAGTTTGCGAGCTTGAAGTAAATACAATGGGATTGGTGTTTACTTCAAGCTCGCAAACTTGATTTAAAGAATCGTTAATAATGTTAGCAATAATTTAAAATAGCGAATAAGACCGTTCTAGAAAAATGACCTAATGTTCGAAAATGAGCAATATTGATAATCTAACATCAAGAACATCAATAAACTGAAAATATTAATCTGCTCATGTAAAAATAAAATTACTAAACATAAGTCGCGCTAAAAGCAAGAGTGGAAAACTAAAAATATTGTACCGTACATATAAGTATAAAATGACTCGTAAACTGAAAATAGTGTTCTGTACATAAAAGAATAAAATTACTTTGAACATAGCCATGCTATATATATATATATACTACCACACCAAAATTAAAAACCCAGCACACATCACATATTCAATACAGTTTTTAAAACTTTATGAAAAGTATTGTAACTCAGTCTAATTTACATTTCTGCGTAGTTAAGCTTGCACTAGATATACAGTTTGATCATTGATAAATATTCACCAAAAAATTAACTTTTATCTAATTAGTCTGTGAGTTTTTACTGTAACGTAAAGTTTAATGATTACAATTTTTACATACTCTACGGAGCACTGTAAATTTGACTATTGCTTACCAAATACAATAGCAAAAAATCAGTGCCTGATGAAAGAACATGGAGAAGTATTACATATAAAACGGAAAATATTGGTAATATTAAAAGGATACGGTAAAAGTATCTGGGATGATTTGACCATTAAACAAAAGTAATGCATATTGCAATCTTTGCTTTTTTCGGTAAACATAGTAACGAGGAAAACTGAATGAGTGGATATACATATCACATAAATTTACATAAAAACCAATTATATAAATATAAAACATTATGCTCATTAGAGCGAGAAACTCGCGAAAATTCTTCGAGGAAATAGAGCTTAAATCGATGCAAATTACTTCGTAATAAGTAACCCGATCATTGAATACGATTACAACCTATTCCCATAATATATCGATAAACCTAGGCAAGGAAATAAAAGCAGAAAGATATACAGCACGTAAGAAAACAACTGTAGAATCAAAAATAACACCGATGGACTGAAACAATTTATGCCAAAAAAGCATCCATTTACTGCGAGCGTGGCAATAACAAGTATGCAAATAAAGTCCGCAGTAAACCAATTTTTTCACCAGTCACATGCAATCAATCCTACAGCATGCTCCAAGGGGAAATCTCCAGGCGTCCATTTACTTAGCTATCGGGAGTTCTGTTGTTCTACAACTGTTTAAAAATTACATTGTTGCTTATTCTAATTTCCTACACTCAATTTAAATCAAACAGACCAAAAGTGTGTCAACCAACTCCATCAGCGAAAACAGACACTGCAATAGGTGGAGTAATTCGCATAAGTGGTTAATATGAAGTATTCGGAACCAGTTCATACGGATGACGGCCGATTTAATCATGCCAAATTAAATAATAACACAAGAACATTTCGCTTGAAGAAAAATTGTTGAATTTTCTGCAAATGTATCTCTAGAATATAATTCAGAAGACACTGCAGGATGGCGTTATGCTTTATTTGATCAACCAGGAAACTATTCGAAATGTCGAATTACCCAGTTAGGATTCGTTTTCGATTCGGTAATAATCAATTTCTACCTTCTAAAGCAAAACGATGAACCACTCGCCATAGCGCAAAATCTAAAACAAACCTGGCATAAAACGCATTTTTACACTTTTAAAATGAAGCAATACCAGCACACGTCAATAAAAACGAGAACAATTCGAACGTATTTCCAAATAAGATTAGTCTTATTGTCTGCCATCAGAAACAAGTTCTTGTCCGTAGAGTTGACTAAATTTCGCTTAATGCATTACGAGGATTTGAAAAATTTTGAATGAAGATAATAAAGAAAGACAAGTAATGACATTAGAGTGGTAGATGCTGATATTTATAATAATGAAGAGATTATTAGGAATGCGATAAAAGTAGCCACAATACCATTAATAGAAAGATAAAATTAACCTCGAAAGAATAATATAATACGAGAAAAAACTACCTAATACGGCCAAAGTAAAAGTAATAACTAAAGTGATGACATAAATATGGAGAAAATATCCATGCAAATGAGGATGAGAATGAAGATACTAATAGTGAGTGCGATTATCACAATGATTATTTCAATTATACGGAATGAAGCTATTCAACAAACGCCTTTCCTGTTTTGTTTAAATTGCTCGATGCGCGCGTTTCCTGTTCATAATCCGTTTCTTTCTTAAAACGCTGCCGACGAACGCTCTTCCTCATCTATGATTGAGTTATATTTAACCTAACTTAGTAATAGATGATAAACTAGCCTTTAAGCAAAATGGCGTTGCCGTTAAAATGTCAATATAACACGCAATCTATGCCCTAGAAAGTAGGATGATTCAGTCCGTTTGTGTTAGGAGAAGCAGAGTTTAACAGAATAAACTAAATATCAATAAAACAAAATGGTTTTTGAAAAGATAATTAACGCGGCGCATGATATTAAGATTGTTACGGCGTAACGAGTGCCATAAAGATTACGATATCAGTATTGCGCATGGAGAACACACACAAGTAACCTGCTTTGGTTAGGAAAATGCAACTTAAAAAGATGAAATTTTCTAAAATTCACAACTATACTCTCTTCATATATCCAAGACGACTTTGCTTATACCCATCGTCAAGATCGCCAAACATCACAACAGAAAACAAAAGTAAAAGCAGGGAAACAATAATGCTGCAATGTTCAAGGTAATAAATAGGAACCAGGTGCAGGTACGCGGTGATATTGACCTCACAATAGGCATGCAAGCTGTCAAGAACAGTTATGCTTTTCTATTAGAGTAGCAAAACTAAAGAAGAAGAAAGACTCTTAAAGGTACCAACTTAATATCATGGTACAATTACTGCCGTCATGATCAAAATTGAATTTAAGAAACCCTCCCGCTTCTATAAGAGACAAACATAATTTAGTTTTATTACTGAACTCTCTCTCTCTCTCTCTCTCTCTCTCTATATATATATATATATATATAAATATATATATATATATTACTTTACTCTTACTGCGGCTGACTCCTTTTGGAGGATAAGCCGGCTCCATTCCATTTCATGGAGTTTCTGGGAATTTGGTACAAGTGGTGTCCCCTCACCACTATATATATATATATATATATATATATATATATATATATATCATAGTCAGAAACATTTCTCGTCTCTTCACAAATTATTACTTATAATTCTTTTGATTAGTTAAAAAAGGAAAAATACTTCATTTCTTACTGTGTTCAGATCAGTAAAGTTGAGCGGTGCAATTAATTGCAACATTTGGCGAGAAGATACACGGAAAAAGGTATAGACGGTAATATTATATTACAGATAAAAGGCGCAGATTCTATTACTGAACTGTGGAATATATTTTAATACAAAAAATCAATCCAAATAAACGATAATAATACAACAGGAAGCCTACTCATTGCCATAGCTTCAAATAGGATAATCAAAATGCATGCCAGAATCGCTTGTCAAATTTATTTTGACAACCGACTGAATAGCAGATATGCAGATATGCAGATATATATAACAAGCAAAAATTACTATCGATTGTCCATAATTAAATTTCTGCACGACATAATCTTACAGAATTTTATGAATTCCATCAAGAAAAAATGAAGTTACGGACACAATCAATATTTCAAACAGTGTAAATCTACTGTTAAACAATTGCTGTGCATTAAAAGTCAATTGGGGCAGTTAAAAATGAATAAAACTCACTAGAAAGATGTGTGCATAAAAACGCTGGATTACACGACAACAAAAACAAATATTATGAAGAAGATAATCAAAATGCCGATAACTTTAAACATGAGCCAACGATTTGAGCTGATGCTATTTAAATACTTTAATAGTTCGGAATGACCCGCCTCCACTCGTGTGGCAGCAAGATCCAAGTTCGAGTCGAGACGAACAATTGCATGATCTTGTTCATGAACCTAAAAAATCGTTTCAAAAACAAAGTAGAGTAATCGGATATGTTAGCACAACTATCATCAATAGGCTAACTTCTAGATAAATTGCTTGTTTAAAAAAACATTTTCTTAAAACAGATAAATTAGGATACATTTATCGACCAAGCATATGGCGAGTTTTGAGTTCCTACTGATAAGCGATCTGCATGTGTAAATGAATATATAAATTCTGCAAAGCATGACAGGCAAATCGTTTTAATTCTTTATTCACTGATTTATGATCAGAAACGAAACTCCTTTACACATAATTGAATAAAAATTAGCTCTCGTCAACCATGGGTTAATTGGTATAAGATAAAAAATCATTCCAATTTAATACCGGTGTTTATTCATACGATCTGCAATAAATTAATCCACAAAAAAAATTTAAGTTTAGGTGACAATGGTGCCTCAATGGATTACTGCATAATTACTTGAACTTAGTCATGTAGGACAAGGCGTATTTAAGTCTTCTGACATATTTCTTATTATTATAATCAAGGTTGCGGTCTTGATATAAACACCTGACCCATTAATTACTTACATATGTCAGTATAAACTAAGAATTGTATAGTGTAGAAAAGGCAATTCATCCAGTAGACCGGTTTCGTCCTTATTGGGAACTCATCAAGTACTGGCCAGAATTTGCCGCGGACAGGATACGAACCTGGGCACGTCTGCTTCGGAATCTGGTGCTCTAACCACTGAGCTATCCTGCCGCACACTACACTACACACAATTTTCAGTTATATACTAACTAATGTAACTTGGTTAGTCAATTTTTCCTTTAGGTGGAGCTCATATGGCATCCATTTAGACCCAAAGTTCCAACTAACCATGCCCAATCTGTCATTACTGAACAGACACCACATTACATGGGGAAGTGGTATTGAAATGAACATTTATATAATTAAACGAACATTGGTTGCGCGGGTGGTGATAACAATTATTATAATCAAGGTTGCGGTCTTGATATAAACACCTGACCCATTAATTACTTACATATGTCAGTATAAACTAAGAATTGTATAGTGTAGAAAAGGCACCACCACCTAGAGGAAAATTGACTAACCAAGTTACATTAGTTAGTATATAACTGAAAATTGTGTGTAGTGTAGTGTGCGGCAGGATAGCTCAGTGGTTAGAGCACCAGATTCCGAAGCAGACGTGCCCAGGTTCGTATCCTGTCCGCGGCAAATTCTGGCCAGTACTTGATGAGTTCCCAATAAGGACGAAACCGGTCTACTGGATGAATTGCCTTTTCTACACTATACAATTCTTAGTTTATACTGACATATGTAAGTAATTAATGGGTCAGGTGTTTATATCAAGACCGCAACCTTGATTATAATAATTGTTATCACCACCCGCGCAACCAATGTTCGTTTAATTATATAAATGTTCATTTCAATACCACTTCCCCATGTAATGTGGTGTCTGTTCAGTAATGACAGATTGGGCATGGTTAGTTGGAACTTTGGGTCTAAATGGATGCCATATGAGCTCCACCTAAAGGGAAAATTGACTAACCAAGTTACATTAGTTAGTATATAACTGGAAATTATGTGTAGTGTAGTGTGCGGCAGGATAGCTCAGTGGTTAGAGCACCAGATTCCGAAGCAGACGTGCCCAGGTTCGTATCCTGTCCGCGGCAAATTCTGGGCAGTACTTGATGAGTTCCCAATAAGGACGAAACCGGTCTACTGGATGAATTGCCTTTTCTACACTATACAATTCTAGTTTATACTGACATACGTAAGTAATTAATGGGTCAGGTGTTTATATCAAGACCGCAACCTTGATTATAATAATTGTTATCATCACCCGCGCAACCAATGTTCGTTTAATTATATAAATGTTCATTTCAATACCACTTCCCAATGTAATGTGGTGTCTGCTCAGTAATGACAGATTGGGCATGGTTAGTTGGAACTTTGGGTCTAAATGGATGCCATATGAGCTCCACCTAAAGGAAAAATTGACTAACCAAGTTAAATTAGTTAGTATATAACTGAAAATTGTGTGTAGTGTAGTGTGCGGCATGATAGCTCAGTGGTTAGAGCACCAGATTCCGAAGCAGACGTGCCCAGGTTCGTATCCTGTCCGCGGCAAATTCTGGCCAGTACCTGATGAGTTCCCAATAAGGACGAAACCGGTCTACTGGATGAATTGCCTTTTCTACACTATACAATTCTTAGTTTATACTGACATATGCAAGTAATTAATGGGTCAGGTGTTTATATCAAGACCGCAACCTTGATTATAATAATTGTTATCACCACCCGCGCAACCAATGTTCATTTAATTTATTTCTTTTGTCGAATTAAGAAACTTTTCTGAAAGAATTTACTGGGCATTAATAGTGCCTTTAGAAACTAGGGCATAGTTTTACCGGTATTGAATGTGGCGGCGATTATTTTATTTTTCATAAGTTAACGGTTTACATTTTTTATATGAATATGTGTTCAACGACTGATGACATTTAAATTACTTAACATTTGTAAAAAATCGAAAGGTGACTTCTTTTATTCGTGTTCGGTAATTTTCTTATCGATGATTAACTTTAAGTACAATAATTAAAAAATGTCAATGTAATTCAAAATATTAAGCTGGAAAACTTGCAAATATATATGTAAACCATGAACGAAAATGTTTTACTTGTTAGGCGATGTCAAAATGATAGAAAGAATAATAATTACCCAAGTAAAGGTATTTTCTAATAGCGGAGAATGTAAATTATTCCTTCAAAAATTTGCGTGAGGGCTTATTTGTTGCTTGTCTCACAGCCGAATATGTTGGCCTTCCAAATACAAAACACATAAATGTTTAAAACATTTTATGAAACTTTGTTAAAATTTTAGTTTTCTAATTTTTAAAATAACTAAAATGTCCGAAGAGCCTGTTTTCTTTCACAATGAAGTTATTTCATTCCTTAAAAAACGGACGGCATACTGCTCGTTAATCAAAAGGTGTTCGTCGTAATCCAAAGTATTTTATGTCGTATCACAAATTGAATAAATACACATTTTGTTGCTGTTATTGACTATTAATTAGAGATTGAGTTATCATTTGTTTTTTAAAACTAATGGTTGGAAATGCTATTTTGAAGATATGAACTGAAGAGCGAAGTTGCAATTTTCATATACTCACGTTGAATAGAAAAAATAAGGAGTTCAGTCCTTTTCCAATGAAAGTGTTTATTCATAACAGAACCGTTAATGAAAATAGCACAAGCTCTTTCGCTCAAATCAACATGAACATTGTCTTTCCTGTAGTAAAGTGCGCGAATATTTATATTACCGAATCGATCTTATATAGTGTATTAAATTTTGTCTCAAGAATTTTGCCAACTTTTCGATACTATTTGTGCTACATTCCTCACACAAACATATAGTGGGTGTAGGTCTTAATATCGGGTCCCACTGATGAGTGGACAGTAAGCACGAAACGAATGTGCACTTAAGATATAATTTCCATTTATACTGCCTTTGGTTTATCCTTCCGGTCATATTTAAATTAATTTGTTACGAAACGTGCAAAACCTAATACACAGTTGCATACATTCCCTTGTTCGCCGTCACAAATAGTATCGAAGTTTGCGAGCTTGAAGTAAACACCAATACCATTGTATTTAACCAGTCGTCGGACAACATAACAAAACTGCCTCCAGTCGAAATGCACTGACGCGTTTCCACCTTCCTTGTTCATCATCAGTGTACGACGGCAAACTGACTAGCGAGGACAAAACCACATTGCATATATATGGGAAGCAAAATAATGTATGCGGCTCTCATCTCTAGCACTCTTGCATGCATTGTACGTGACTAGAAATGTCGGCTGTATAATTTCTATGCAGTCACGAACATTAGGAAAGTTGAAATGCGTCAGTGCGTTGCGACTGGCTGTTGTTTTGTCCTGTTCTTCGACGACTGGCTAAATACAATGGGATAAATGTTTACTTCGAGCTCGCAAACTTGATTTAAATAATTGTTACCACCACCCGCGCAATAAATTATAGTTTAATTAATATATATATATATATATATATATATATATATATATATATATATATGTGTGTATGTGTGTGTGTGTGTGAGTGTGTGTGGCGAAAGCTACAAATATCTAATGTTTGTGACTGCATAGAAGTTGTGCGGCCGACATTTCTAGTCACGTACAATGTTTGCAAGACTAATTTTGCTTCCCATATATGCAATACGGTTTGATCCTCGCTAGACACGGAACCACACTCTTGTTACTGTGTACCTTTTCTACAATCCTTGTGTTGGTATCAGGGACTAACATAACAGCCATAGTGTTGGAACCATTACAGGCTTGGGAAATATATTATATATAGTGATTTGTTTTTGAAGTTCTATTGTCGACGACGTTATATGAAGTTATCTTTACTCCTTCAGGTTTACACATTCGTAAAGGAATATATGCCTGGCGTACCAAAACAAGATTAGCTAATATTTCAATCTGTTCTGGTTAAAATAATTGTAAACAATCACTGCGTCATAGATTATACGTTTACTTAGTAGTTTCGCTAATTCAAAAATTGGAAAACAGAGAAATATAAAAAAATTCATAGTAATTATACAAATTTGTGAGCAAATATATAATGAGGAATTTATTTTCAAAAGTTATAAATGAAATATGCGAATTTAAACACGATTCTCCACAAAAATCACGTTAAATCGACTTTGCAATATATAACCTATGTTTTACCACGCTTTGTCAAATGGTTGAAAGCCAATCCATGGCTAGAAGTTAAGTCATCGTTTGACACAATGCAATTTTCATCTGATGCGAGGCGAAAATAACTGTGATCTGCAAAGCTCTATAGATGAATTGCCTTCGGTCAGTTAATAATTTTTGAAAGAGTGAAACCGCGTTGACGGAAGGCATAATCCGCTGTAGGTTGACTTTGTCATTTGGTCGGTACTACATCGTTTGCCTTGTCGTTGGATTTTTGCGATCAGATTATTTTTATTTCATATACGCAGTATATTTATATCTTACTAAGATGATAATGTTTATCAGCATGCAAATGATTTATTAGTAGCATTTTCAACTGTGTTTTGTATCCTACACCTGCTTAAATCGGAATCGGAATAGTCTATTTTATCTGATAAATTGTAGAATGTCTGAAGATACACTTACGTAATTACAAACAATATGTCGCAACTACCGAGGTGGTTTTACGCGCACACCCGACGAGGAAATGATACAATCTGTTGCGCTAGATTAGCACTTTGCTTTTGCTCTTGTCTCACCATTTGCAGATGTTTGTTATTAAATGTGTGTGTGCTAGTGAAATTCTGGGTGCCATTACCAATTATAAACTGAACAGCACACGGTGGAATAAATTACTTATATAAACTATTATCTATTTTCTGATTTATACGCCTTCAAATACAGGCAGTTGATTAAAACAAAATGAATTTTTTAATGCATTTTCTCGCATACATATTCATTTTACATTAATATCATAATATATTAACTTTAGATTTTTCTGCATATCTTAATAATTAGTTACATTTGCCGTAGATCAAATCGATTTATTGTCAAGACTATTTGTATTTAATTTTATTTTCATTTTTTCTTTCTCATATAAAGGTACTGTTTGTTGTAATTTTAAGATTTTAATAGTAGTCGTCAGAAATATTTTATTATGCTTTTAACCATGTTCGTATTTTCATACGTTTTAGTTAAAATGACCAATTGGCTGCTATGTTTAACTCCTTTGATTTACATCCATTGAAATATACCATATTTTTGTTTTAGAAACAGGCAAGGATTCTGTGCCAATTTCTAATTAAACTGAACAAGCGCCCCATTAACTTCGCCCACATAATCGTACCATATAGCTGTCCAAGTGGCCGTAGAAAATAGTGCTCATTGATCATTTTTATATTGTCTTTCATTCAAATAAACATCACCGCTACATTCAGAGATTACCTGTATAATTTCAAAAACCTTTAAATCTGATTCTAAAATTTTCGATAAATTTCTCATTTCTACTGTCACCAAAATATCCCGTAATCAACTTTTATTATTTATTTCAATGAATGTTTTATGTATCAACTATAAAATCCACGGCTTATTTTTCGGATTTTCTGTTTAACTGTTTATGTAATTAAAAGAATAATAAATCCATTAAAATGTTTATATGTTTTCGTGAAATCATGGTTGCACAACCAAACAAATCAATATTAGCCGGCAATCTGAGGCTAAATACATTAATGAAATGTGCTCACTAATTTGAGTGTTGTCTTTAAAACGCACAGTTAATATATCATCTCTTAGGTAACCTGCGTTATTTTGTCAATATTTTCAAAATCACCGAATTCGTATATCTCGTATATTATCTGGCATAAGCACTTATGTCCATTTACACGTGTTGTTGTATCTTTATGCTTTTTATCGAAAATAATATCTTAAAATATAGAAATACATGAGTATGCAGAAGCTAATCATTTACTATTTCAATCTTATGTCAACATCAAGATTTAAATATTCCACAAAGAGCAACCCGAAAACTTTTAAAAAATCGCAGGCGTGAAGACAAATATTGAACTATTTATTTAGAATTTTAAATATCATTTCCAAGGCCATGAGATCCACACATTGCATACTATTTTAAGTTTAATATAAAATTTATAAACATTTCATTTCTGAAAGTGTTTTAGAAATAGAAAAATACATTAATTTCATCAATAGGCGGAATCTTTATTAATACTTTTCTCCATATAAATCATTATATGTTAAAAACAAGTAAAATTATTTCTGTTATAATTTTTGACTAGAAATTTTTGCCAAATTATTAACTATTTTTATTAAAGAGAAGCATTTCTGAAATGTTTTGCACATAATAAAAGAAAATTTGTACTCACAAATTAAAATAAATGAATTGTCTTAGACCAAATACACACACAGCTATATATATATTGACAGGCAAAATGAACCACAAGTTTAAATGTGAGAGTAGAATGAGGGAATAATTACTCGAATGAGTGCATCACCTCCATTACAAACTCCAGGTCTGAACATGCTTTTTCTAATTGTATACATCCGGCTGCACTTTGTATATCCATGAAGCTTCGTCTGTGACTAACTTATTTTTGTTATTATATTTAATATTTATCTTAAATGCTACTTCTGAACAACATACGTGCAAGCTCTCAATGATACGTTGTGCAATCGCAGACGTGTATTCACCATTTGATTTAAAACATGCGTTTAAGTTGAAATGTTCTTACAATCGAGTAAATAAACGTCTGGTTGAACGGCCGATGTAAGTTTATCAGTAGCTTGAGCAAGTATATTTATAAATAATATTAAAGGTTGACTTTTCGGCAGTTTCTCTTTAATTTCTCGTAATTGCAAGTGTATTATCTTAAAATACATTCGTATATTAGTTGCATTAAATGCGCGTATTAATGTCGCTTCAGCATTTTTTTTCTGTTTATTTTATCCTCCCCATTTAATAATTGGCTTAATCAATTGTCCAGAATAGCCGTTGGACCTTAAATCTTTCATTACTTTAGTATGTTCGTTGGCTTTTCAATCTGGACTAGCCAACCTGTTAATTATTGTAATACAGCCGCAAACGTTTGATAAATTATATTGAAGAGGCAGAAAAATTCTGTAATGCAAATACTCAGCACCCCAGGTAGGATGATAGCAAATTGTTCTATTTAATTTTTTATTTAGTATCTTTCTTTTGTAGTATATTTAAGAAAGGCAGACAATCAACTTTACCAAGCTCTGATATGCAACTATAATGTTTCGGCGTTTTGTTTCAACTTTCGAGCACTGTTCGTGATTAAAACTTGATTTTAATTACTAATTTCATCAATATACCTTATGTATTGTGCACAGTATTTGCAACATAGAAATTTTGTGCATTTTCACTATAAATTATCAACAGATTGGTCGGTTCAGATTCAAAAGGTAATAAATATGCCATTTTAATAAACTATCTGACATTTAATGACTATACAGTGGTACCTTGAGATACGAGTTTAATTCGTTCCAGAACCGAGCTAGTAAGTCAATCGTCTCGTATCTCAAACGAATATCTCCCATTTAAAATAACTGAATTCGATTTAATCCGTTCAGGACCTATGAAACATCCCTAACCCATTGTAAATTATGAATAAAGATATGTTTTTAAATAACAAACAAACAAGCATAATTAACAAATATGATGTTTATTTCGTCACAAATTCGGTTTAAATACACCGTGCCTTCTCGCATATTATCGTCTCCGTCATTGTATCTCCTGATAACTCCTTCTCTTTCACCCACATGAGCAGAAATTTCTCCATTTTCTCGTGGATATTTGTCATTAATTGGAAAAGAATTGTGGCTCTGTTTGCTGGTGTAGCACTCTTAATGGCATCCTTCTGCTTCAATATCGTATAAATTGTCGTTATACTACGGTCATAGATCATAGCGAGTTCAATCACTCGTACACTACGCTCATTTTCTTCTATTATTTCTTGCTTTAGTTCGATCGACATCATCCTTTTTTTCTGTCACCATTGTCCTCAGCACTCACTGTTTTCGGCCCCATGATAACACACAAACGTCTAGTAATCACGCAAAAATTAAGTAAAACGAGTCCAGCGCACAAGATACACTTCGATTCAAGCGGGTAACACTTGTGAGTCAGCGAGAGATTCTCTCGGATGATACTCAACTCTGCGCGGCAACTAGCGTGACGCTCCGAAAATAAGGCTCGTATCTCGGATTTGGGCTCATAGCTTGAACAAAAATATGGCCCGAGCTCCGACTCGTAACTAAAAAAAACTCGTATGTTAGGCTGCTCGTATCTCGAGGCACCACTGTACTAGACAATTGACTTAATCGATTATTAAAACAAGAAATCAAAATAAACATACGAACATTTAAGACAGCTAAAATATTAGGTAACGCACTTCCCTTTAGCAGGACTCAAAAAGAAACAATCGTTAATGTCGTCCTTAAATATTATTTACAAATTTATATGCTCAAGTTTTCGATCAACATACATCGCCGGATGAATCAGACGGTTAATTACTTGAATGGAAGAACATTGCAGAATAAAAGCCTTTTTCGTTGCAAATGGTGAGTAAATATCTTCAATTTCACAATATCATTGAAACATTGCAAGTAGTTTATGCAGACGTAGCATTTAAGATAATTACTAAATGCAATAACATAAATAATTTAGCCATATACGAAGTTCTATGGATAAACTAAGTTCAGCCGTATTTTGCAAGTAGAAAAATAATGTTCAGACATTGAATCTGAACTGGTGATTATACACACAATTGATTGGTTGCTCCCTTATTTGAAACTTTATTCATGTTAAAATTTTGTTTTCTTTCTAGTAGAATATGAGAAATAATTGGTTCTTGCATCGGATAACATTTCTGTGTAGTTTTTGTCATGGAAAGGGTACTATGAAATAAATTATAACTCACATTTCAAAGGAATGGAAACAGTCTGATATCAATTATGGTCTAAATTTCTAACAGACAACCAATTTGTGACGGTTGGACAAAAGTTATACCACACAGAGGTGTACGATTTGATTAATGTATCATGACAGACATTCGTCAGCAAGAATATATATTGCGCGTGGTAGCAAATGAAATTCGACAAGTTCAAAATTTGTGTCCTTGTTTGGCTTTTAACAAATACTTCACAAAGTATCTACTGCGTTACACAAGCTCGCACTTCATGCAATTATTTATTAAATGTCTTTCTTCATACAAAGCCTGTTTGGCACCGCTTATGACCTTACGTTGTAATCAACCACGCCCGATCTGGCATTAAAAATAGATTTAGCGCTACCGGGAGATATTATAATTAATTAATCATTTTGGCAAGATTTATTATATATCTATTTCGTGAGCATAAGCTAATACTGCAGAAAATAGCAAATGCAATTTATCAAGTAGACCACCTTCGTCCTTATAAGCACTGACTAAGAACTTGTCTGCTTTTCTGTAACCAATGCTTAGACCTGAATACATTTGCCTTATAATCCAGCAACTCATCAGCTGTGCAAACAGGTTGCGCCTTACATGCTATTGTCAATAGCATATCAACTTGTGTTACTTGAGCTGCCATTCATAAATGTGGAGCCTATTTGGCATGGTTTTGTTTTAAATTTCTATCTTGTTATCTATAATATGTCAAATTATAACAAAGTCCATGCCATCAGGATGTGTGTTATTGAATTACTTTGTCCTGGGAGAATTTTATTTTGAATAAATACCGTCAGCAGAACTTAAAAATTGCACGAGGTTTCCAATTAAAAAAATCAAGTAGATCGTTAGAATTTATTTGTTTTTCAGGAAGTACTCTCTTGGATCACAGCGGCCGATAATTAATTGAGGACACATTTGCTTTGGAGTCTTGCGAATTATCCACTGAGCCAATCAAACCGCACAGTAAATGCGATTTTCAGTTATATACCATCTTTTTTGTTTGTTCATATTTTTAGATGCTTGTCATAAAAACTTCAATGGGTCATGCACGATTTTTCCTTATTGAACCAAATCCATATTTACATTGAAATTACTAAAGAAAAAAAAAATTAAACAATATATATATATATATATATATATAAATTCTCAGAATAAAATAAATATCAAATGTTAAAGCAAGCTTAATTAATCAATTACAACCATTTCTTCATCAAATATTTTCCAAATTTACCAAAATCTGTTGCAACGCTTTGTTTATAGTGTTAACGTTGACATATAATAAAATAATTCAAAATCAATTCCGCATGTGGCATGGTGTTTGGTCTATAATAACAGATTGTAGTTTGCTTTTTGGAAATTTAGTTAGTAAGCATAAGCAAATAGTCCTTACCTGATTGGAAGGAAGACAAACAACACAAGTTTGTACATAACTAGTCATCGCACGTAGTACGCGTGCTTGCAATGGGTATTTAAAAATTCAAAGCCAAATATGCTTCTCATTGAGCCTCGGCAGCATCAATTCTGGCTACTACTCGTTGTGTACCAAATATGTAAAAAACTGATCTACCTAATGAATTTAATTCACTATCTTCGCAAATCATACCATATATATATATATATATATATATATATATATATATATATATATATATATATATAGATTAAGTATCATTATATGTAATGATATATATATATATAAAATCTTCTATTGTACATGAATGATATATATACATATATATGTACATATGTATGTGGAATAGAGTTCTGCTATTATAAATAAATTATATATATATATATATATATATATATATATATATATATATATATATGTATATGTATATAATGTGAATAAAATTTATAGTTTAGTTTATGACATATATATATATATATATATATATATCTAATTAGGAAGAAAAACACATTAATAACAAAGTGGACAGAAGTTTCCAAACAATATGAGCATTCAACACTGCAATCCACACTTGTTCTGTTACCATGTGATGAATTTAAAGTTGCGCAAAAACGTGAACCGATAGACTAAACTCGGAAAAATAGTACTCGTACACGTAAAAGCGAACCATTCCAACAGATTGGTAATTCTCACGCCATCAATACAATAATGACCAGATCTCAGACATCACTTTGCAATACAGTGATAAGAACCATCACATGCAAACAGGCACACACACAGAAAAAAACGCATACACACTTACCAATCAGCCAAAACAAGAATTATAAAACTGAGTCATAATTATTGCCACCCACATATTCAAATGAAAGCCCAGAATATATATAAATGAAAGATTGTAGAATGAAGTTTAGTATTCTCGAAATAAATAGCCATTATCCACTTTGTTATTAATGCCTTTTCTTCCTTATTAGAGATATACAGTGTAATATTTGAAGGCAATGGACATAACAAAGATATATATATATATATATATATATATATATATATATATATATATATATATAATACAGTAAGTAGCAAACTCTCCTCTCAGCCATTGTATTTAATTCATTCAAGTTTAGTTATTTTATTTTTAGAAATATTTTCCGATAAATATGCTACGAATTTAGCTGTATATATTTTTATCTTTTTAACATAAATTGAATTTGGTGTAGAATAAATATTGCTAGCACAATTATGCTACTTCAAAAATTAGTGTCAATCTTATTCTATTCTTTATAATAACAACTTTGGTTATGTATGAACGTTGGCTGTGAAGTATCATGTTAAATATCCGTATATAATGCGAGTTATTTCTTTGAACTATTTATGCATGGTGTTTAATCGCTGCTATTTTTACTGGAATTAAAGGGTGTTCGGAAGTACTTTACAGGTTTATTTGCACATGTTCTGTTTACTGTTACGTTATTTTATGCATTTATTTTGCTAAAGCAAATCAGCTTCACTTGATAAGATTGAAATTTATGCGTGTATTGTTCTGTGTATCCTGTGCGCACATAAATTGACGACTGCATAATTAAACATATCTAAAAATCCATTAAAAATTCAGCGACGACTTCAAAGTCGAGTGGAGTTGCAACCGCAAATTCATTGTCGTCTTCGTCTATATCAGCTGATCCGTCTCAACATTGCTCCGCAACTGCCGCCAATGGAGGTATAGGCAATGGAAATGAAGACCTCGCAAGCCGAAATGAAAATACGTCATCTTCGTCAGTATCGTCTCCGTCAGGAAATAGTCCAGCCTGCCAAATGAATTCTTCCTCCATCAATGTCATAATGGATTCCAATATCGCAAGGTAGTCTAATACATGATCCTATGGGACAATGTATTTATATATACCAATGTATTGCTCAACAGGTCACATTGTCAGTTTTAATAATAACCAAAATGTTTTATTAATAATATATTTTTTCATAAATTTCGTTCTGGAGTTTGTACAACATGTTCCATTATGCAGGACTGATTTTGCACCATCAAATTAAACATTATATTTAATGCAATAAAAAATTCTAAAACAACACTTTATCAGTATTGCCACATAGGTTTAAATCAAGGTTGTGAGCTTTATATAAATATTAATCCCATTAAATACCAATTCGTTAGTATAACCTAGGCGTTTTACACAGTAGCAAAGGCAATTCATCAACTAGACTTATTTTATCCTTATCAGAAACTCTTCCATTACTGTCGAGAAATTTGCCGCGAACAAGGCTTTAACTGGAGATCATTTACTTCGCAGTCTATGACTCTATCCACTGCACACAATTTTCAGTTGTGCGCTGACTAATATTTTTGACCAGTCTTCCCTTCAGGTCGGAGCTAAATGAATCTACTTTTATCTATAATTACAACCAGTCATCGTCACACTTTCAATATAGAACAAACACCACACTGCCTGTGTAACTGGTCGTTTATATTATTCAACAAAATTTTTTTTGCGCGTTCGCTGATAAGAAACATTT